>CM074733.1:22997425-23051154 GCA_037367245.1 Phrynocephalus guinanensis
CTTCTGCAGCAAAACCAACAAAGAGATGCTGCCAGCATAATGCCGAACAAACACCGTGGGCCCAAGCGCTTGTGATGCAACCAACTTGTTTGTTTTCAAGCAGCTGTGGGGTAGCCACCCCCCCACCCCCCCCCCACCCCCCCCCCCCCCCCCCCCCCCCCACCCCCCCCCCCCCCCCCCCCCCCCCCCCCCCCCCCCCCACCCCCCCCCCCCCCCCCCCCCCCCCCCACCCCCCCCCCCCCCCCCCCCCCCCCCCCCCCCCCCCCCCCCCCCCCCCCCCCACCCCCCCCCCCCCCCCCCCCCCACCCCCCCCCCCCCCCACCCCCCCCCCCCCCCCCCCCCCCCCCCCCCCCCCCCCCCCCCACCCCCCCCCCCCCCCCCCCCCCCCCCCCCCCCCCCCCCCCCCCACCCCCCCCCCCCCCCCCCCCCCCCCCCCCCCCCCCCCCCCCCCCCCCCCCCCCCCCCCCACCCCCCCCCCCCCCCCCCCCCCCCCCCCCCCCCCCCCCCCCCCCCCCCCCCCCCCCCCCACCCCCCCCCCCCTCCCCCACCCCCCCCCCCCCCCCCCCCCCCCCCCCCCCCCCCCCCCCCCCACCCCCCCCCCCCCCCCCCCCCCCCCCCCCCCCCCCCCCCCCCCCCCCCCCCCCCCCCCCCCCCCCCCCCCCCCCCCCCCCCCCCCCCCCCCCCCCCCCCCCCCCCCCCCCCCCCCCCCCCCCCCCCCCCCCCCCCCCCCCCCCCCCCCCCCCCCCCCCCCCCCCCCCCCCCCCCCCCCCCCCCCCCCCCCCCCCCCCCCCCCCCCCCCCCCCCCCCCCCCCCCCCCCCCCCCCCCCCCCCCCCCCCCCCCCCCCCCCCCCCCCCCCCCCCCCCCCCCCCCCCCCCCCCCCCCCCCCCCCCCCCCCCCCCCCCCCCCCCCCCCCCCCCCCCCCCCCCCCCCCCCCCCCCCCCCCCCCCCCCCCCCCCCCCCCCCCCCCCCCCCCCCCCCCCCCCCCCCCCCCCCCCCCCCCCCCCCCCCCCCCCCCCCCCCCCCCCCCCCCCCCCCCCCCCCCCCCCCCCCCCCCCCCCCCACCCCCTCCCCCCCCCCCCCCCCCCCCCCCCCCCCCCCCCCCCCCCCCCCCCCCCCCCCCCCCCCCCCCCCCCCCCCCCCCCCCCCCCCCCCCCCCCCCCCCCCCCCCCCCCCACCCCCCCCCCCCCCCCCCCCCCCCCCCCCCCCCCCCCCCCCCCCCCCCCCCCCCCCCCCCCCCCCCCCCCCCCCCCCCCCCCCCCCCCCCCCCCCCCCCCCCCCCCCCCCCCCCCCCCCCCCCCCCCCCCCCCCCCCCCCCCCCCCCCCCCCCCCCCCCCCCCCCCCCCCCCCCCCCCCCCCCCCCCCCCCCCCCCCCCCCCCCCCCCCCCCCCCCCCCCCCCCCCCCCCCCCCCCCCCCCCCCCCCCCCCCCCCCCCCCCCCCCCCCCCCCCCCCCCCCCCCCCCCCCCCCCCCCCCCCCCCCCCCCCCCCCCCCCCCCCCCCCCCCCCCCCCCCCCCCCCCCCCCCCCCCCCCCCCCCCCCCCCCCCCCCCCCCCCCCCCCCCCCCCCCCCCCCCCCCCCCCCCCCCCCCCCCCCCCCCCCCCCCCCCCCCCCCCCCCCCCCCCCCCCCCCCCCCCCCCCCCCCCCCCCCCCCCCCCCCCCCCCCCCCCCCCCCCCCCCCCCCCCCCCCCCCCCCCCCCCCCCCCCCCCCCCCCCCCCCCCCCCCCCCCCCCCCCCCCCCCCCCCCCCCCCCCCCCCCCCCCCCCCCCCCCCCCCCCCCCCCCCCCCCCCCCCCCCCCCCCCCCCCCCCCCCCCCCCCCCCCCCCCCCCCCCCCCCCCCCCCCCCCCCCCCCCCCCCCCCCCCCCCCCCCCCCCCCCCCCCCCCCCCCCCCCCCCCCCCCCCCCCCCCCCCCCCCCCCCCCCCCCCCCCCCCCCCCCCCCCCCCCCCCCCCCCCCCCCCCCCCCCCCCCCCCCCCCCCCCCCCCCCCCCCCCCCCCCCCCCCCCCCCCCCCCCCCCCCCCCCCCCCCCCCCCCCCCCCCCCCCCCCCCCCCCCCCCCCCCCCCCCCCCCCCCCCCCCCCCCCCCCCCCCCCCCCCCCCCCCCCCCCCCCCCCCCCCCCCCCCCCCCCCCCCCCCCCCCCCCCCCCCCCCCCCCCCCCCCCCCCCCCCCCCCCCCCCCCCCCCCCCCCCCCCCCCCCCCCCCCCCCCCCCCCCCCCCCCCCCCCCCCCCCCCCCCCCCCCCCCCCCCCCCCCCCCCCCCCCCCCCCCCCCCCCCCCCCCCCCCCCCCCCCCCCCCCCCCCCCCCCCCCCCCCCCCCCCCCCCCCCCCCCCCCCCCCCCCCCCCCCCCCCCCCCCCCCCCCCCCCCCCCCCCCCCCCCCCCCCCCCCCCCCCCCCCCCCCCCCCCCCCCCCCCCCCCCCCCCCCCCCCCCCCCCCCCCCCCCCCCCCCCCCCCCCCCCCCCCCCCCCCCCCCCCCCCCCCCCCCCCCCCCCCCCCCCCCCCCCCCCCCCCCCCCCCCCCCCCCCCCCCCCCCCCCCCCCCCCCCCCCCCCCCCCCCCCCCCCCCCCCCCCCCCCCCCCCCCCCCCCCCCCCCCCCCCCCCCCCCCCCCCCCCCCCCCCCCCCCCCCCCCCCCCCCCCCCCCCCCCCCCCCCCCCCCCCCCCCCCCCCCCCCCCCCCCCCCCCCCCCCCCCCCCCCCCCCCCCCCCCCCCCCCCCCCCCCCCCCCCCCCCCCCCCCCCCCCCCCCCCCCCCCCCCCCCCCCCCCCCCCCCCCCCCCCCCCCCCCCCCCCCCCCCCCCCCCCCCCCCCCCCCCCCCCCCCCCCCCCCCCCCCCCCCCCCCCCCCCCCCCCCCCCCCCCCCCCCCCCCCCCCCCCCCCCCCCCCCCCCCCCCCCCCCCCCCCCCCCCCCCCCCCCCCCCCCCCCCCCCCCCCCCCCCCCCCCCCCCCCCCCCCCCCCCCCCCCCCCCCCCCCCCCCCCCCCCCCCCCCCCCCCCCCCCCCCCCCCCCCCCCCCCCCCCCCCCCCCCCCCCCCCCCCCCCCCCCCCCCCCCCCCCCCCCCCCCCCCCCCCCCCCCCCCCCCCCCCCCCCCCCCCCCCCCCCCCCCCCCCCCCCCCCCCCCCCCCCCCCCCCCCCCCCCCCCCCCCCCCCCCCCCCCCCCCCCCCCCCCCCCCCCCCCCCCCCCCCCCCCCCCCCCCCCCCCCCCCCCCCCCCCCCCCCCCCCCCCCCCCCCCCCCCCCCCCCCCCCCCCCCCCCCCCCCCCCCCCCCCCCCCCCCCCCCCCCCCCCCCCCCCCCCCCCCCCCCCCCCCCCCCCCCCCCCCCCCCCCCCCCCCCCCCCCCCCCCCCCCCCCCCCCCCCCCCCCCCCCCCCCCCCCCCCCCCCCCCCCCCCCCCCCCCCCCCCCCCCCCCCCCCCCCCCCCCCCCCCCCCCCCCCCCCCCCCCCCCCCCCCCCCCCCCCCCCCCCCCCCCCCCCCCCCCCCCCCCCCCCCCCCCCCCCCCCCCCCCCCCCCCCCCCCCCCCCCCCCCCCCCCCCCCCCCCCCCCCCCCCCCCCCCCCCCCCCCCCCCCCCCCCCCCCCCCCCCCCCCCCCCCCCCCCCCCCCCCCCCCCCCCCCCCCCCCCCCCCCCCCCCCCCCCCCCCCCCCCCCCCCCCCCCCCCCCCCCCCCCCCCCCCCCCCCCCCCCCCCCCCCCCCCCCCCCCCCCCCCCCCCCCCCCCCCCCCCCCCCCCCCCCCCCCCCCCCCCCCCCCCCCCCCCCCCCCCCCCCCCCCCCCCCCCCCCCCCCCCCCCCCCCCCCCCCCCCCCCCCCCCCCCCCCCCCCCCCCCCCCCCCCCCCCCCCCCCCCCCCCCCCCCCCCCCCCCCCCCCCCCCCCCCCCCCCCCCCCCCCCCCCCCCCCCCCCCCCCCCCCCCCCCCCCCCCCCCCCCCCCCCCCCCCCCCCCCCCCCCCCCCCCCCCCCCCCCCCCCCCCCCCCCCCCCCCCCCCCCCCCCCCCCCCCCCCCCCCCCCCCCCCCCCCCCCCCCCCCCCCCCCCCCCCCCCCCCCCCCCCCCCCCCCCCCCCCCCCCCCCCCCCCCCCCCCCCCCCCCCCCCCCCCCCCCCCCCCCCCCCCCCCCCCCCCCCCCCCCCCCCCCCCCCCCCCCCCCCCCCCCCCCCCCCCCCCCCCCCCCCCCCCCCCCCCCCCCCCCCCCCCCCCCCCCCCCCCCCCCCCCCCCCCCCCCCCCCCCCCCCCCCCCCCCCCCCCCCCCCCCCCCCCCCCCCCCCCCCCCCCCCCCCCCCCCCCCCCCCCCCCCCCCCCCCCCCCCCCCCCCCCCCCCCCCCCCCCCCCCCCCCCCCCCCCCCCCCCCCCCCCCCCCCCCCCCCCCCCCCCCCCCCCCCCCCCCCCCCCCCCCCCCCCCCCCCCCCCCCCCCCCCCCCCCCCCCCCCCCCCCCCCCCCCCCCCCCCCCCCCCCCCCCCCCCCCCCCCCCCCCCCCCCCCCCCCCCCCCCCCCCCCCCCCCCCCCCCCCCCCCCCCCCCCCCCCCCCCCCCCCCCCCCCCCCCCCCCCCCCCCCCCCCCCCCCCCCCCCCCCCCCCCCCCCCCCCCCCCCCCCCCCCCCCCCCCCCCCCCCCCCCCCCCCCCCCCCCCCCCCCCCCCCCCCCCCCCCCCCCCCCCCCCCCCCCCCCCCCCCCCCCCCCCCCCCCCCCCCCCCCCCCCCCCCCCCCCCCCCCCCCCCCCCCCCCCCCCCCCCCCCCCCCCCCCCCCCCCCCCCCCCCCCCCCCCCCCCCCCCCCCCCCCCCCCCCCCCCCCCCCCCCCCCCCCCCCCCCCCCCCCCCCCCCCCCCCCCCCCCCCCCCCCCCCCCCCCCCCCCCCCCCCCCCCCCCCCCCCCCCCCCCCCCCCCCCCCCCCCCCCCCCCCCCCCCCCCCCCCCCCCCCCCCCCCCCCCCCCCCCCCCCCCCCCCCCCCCCCCCCCCCCCCCCCCCCCCCCCCCCCCCCCCCCCATTCCCCCCCCCCCCCCCCCCCCCCCCCCCCCCCCCCCCCCCCCCCCCCCCCCCCCCCCCCCCCCCCCCCCCCCCCCCCCCCCCCCCCCCCCCCCCCCCCCCCCCCCCCCCCCCCCCCCCCCCCCCCCCCCCCCCCCCCCCCCCCCCCCCCCCCCCCCCCCCCCCCCCCCCCCCCCCCCCCCCCCTCCCACCACCCCCCCCAAAAAACCCATCGGATTCAAGTCCTACTAACCTCTAACACACACCCAACTGGAATCCACTACCTCCCTAATCATTTATCGTCCATTCCACCAAAACACAATCCACCAGACTCCCACCATCCCCCACCCCCATCCCCCAGTTAATAATACTAGTTCAATCTCAGTATGGGAATTGCCTAAAGAGTGAGGTGTGGCCGCAAGCAGTTTTCTAATCCAATAGAAGTACTTTGGATCTACCAATTTCCAAATATTTTCTAACCCAGACAGCCTTGACTCAAAAACGTATATATAATAAGTAACATAAACATAGGCGGTCACTGCCGATACTTCAAACATTACCGGTGCATGACAACCCAAACAATCGCCCCTCCAGTCACAACGTCTCCTAGGTAAAAAGGGTAAAAGTGGTGGGGTTAAAAACCCCCCACATTGAGCCCCAGGAAAATAATACATCAGTCATCAAGTAAAACAGCGACTAAAAGCGAGACCATGATATTCTTGTTGGCCTCCTGTCAAGAGGTGGACCAATGAATGTGGATTCGACCTCAATCCCGGTACCAGAGATGGATTACTCAAAGATACACCATGAAAAATTATCTGCGGCAATTAAGGCAAAAAAAAGTTCCAAATAACTAACAAATAAAATGGTTACAAAAGTGTAGCATCATGGCCAACCAAGTTTCCTGGATTCTTAATTAAATTCCTGTAGGCATGCAAAGGAAATCTTTTTTGCTCGGGCTCCTGCGCTCTGGCCAAGACAGATGCTCCCGAAGAGCTCAGGAGACAGAAAAGGTAAACCCGTTGGTGCAAGAGAAAACATAGGTCGGCTTTAAAATAGCTGTGGGTGCAAGAGACTCTTCAGGACTTGAGGTACTGGAAGAAAAGGCTTGGCAAAGCTGCCAGTGAAGCAACTGCCCTTTCCTAATAATAATCAAGATGGCCCAAGAGAGCCAGGCTTTTCTTAAGGATGCCTAGTCTCCCCCAGTGGACCTAGTTGTGGGGCATGTGCTGGATGGGGTGGCCAATGAATCTCCCCCAATCCTCAGCAAAAGCCACACAGGGGAGGGGTGGATATGTTAGATGGTTGAGGCTGCCTGGGTCCAAGATGGGCAGCCATGGCTTGCAGAGGATCTGTGGGGGTTGGGGTGGTACTTGGGGGCCGGGGCCTGCTGACATTGTCTTCCCAGCTTCCCAGTCCAATCCCCACCCCACCCCCAGTGATCCTGCCAACCTTTGCTCACAGCACCGAGGTTACAACAGTGGCTCAGGAGGAGAAGAGTAGTGACAAATGATACCACCAATAAAACCAGAGCTCTCTTGAGCAGCCCAACCACTGGAGATCCTCTCGAATGGGTCAGAGTGTGGGGTCAGTGAGTCAGAAAGCCCTCGTCCTCCCATCCCCAGCTGCTTCTGGGGCAGCCATTTCTCACATTTAGGATGGGATGGGGGGGGCCTGGCACCTTCCAGAATGTCTTTCTTTTTACACCCACACACATGACCACACGTTGTGGCAATTGTA
Organism: Phrynocephalus guinanensis; assembly: GCA_037367245.1. Lineage (NCBI taxonomy): Eukaryota > Metazoa > Chordata > Lepidosauria > Squamata > Agamidae > Phrynocephalus > Phrynocephalus guinanensis. Next base: position 23,004,108 of record CM074733.1, read on the forward strand.
TGTTGGTATGTATGGATGTTTGTATGTATGTATGTATGTATGTATGTATGTTTAGAAGTATGTATGTTTGTCATGTAATTTGAAAAATGAGGTGGTGCAGCTTTGTGGGTGCATCCGGAGCCTAGATGTGCAGGTCACAGCAAGTGTCAGGAGTGCCTTTGCACAAATTTAAAGCTAGTGCACCACTTAAATCTGTTTCTTGTGAAATAACTACTCTGGCGCACTTTGACATTGTGCCCTAGTGATGTCCTGGCTGGACTTACTGTAAGCTATGAGTATCTACGTGGGGGCTACCAATGGTAAAGCCACAGAATACTTCAACGGGTTCAGAACCGCAGCAGCCAGAATTGCTGACTGGGTGGGTTACAGAGAATCACATTTACACCCCTACCTAATGCAGTTTCACTGCCTGCCAATCAGCTATTGGGGCACAATTCAAAGTTGGCTGACCTTTAACTTACAAAGCACTGTATGACCTAGGCGTCCTCACTACCTCAAAGATCGAATCTCGCCAGTATGAACTAGCTCAGTGCTAAGGTCATCAGGAGAGGTCATTATCTCCATCCCGCCACCTTCAAAGTGTCGCATCTCATAAGAGCAACATGAAAGGGCCTTTCTGTTCTATGCTCCCAGGATTTGGTAAACCCTTCTGATGGAGGCCAGAACTGGCCCATCTCTGTTGTCTCTTTCCGAAGGGAAGCAGGCCAAGACCTTCCTTTACAGCCAAACTGTCACCTTAAGGATGGATGAGCAAATACACTACAGTATGTGGACTTTTATATGGATTACCATGGCATGAATGCGTTGACTGATTACTTACGAAACCCAGTGTTTTCCATGTTAGTTTTTACCCCTCATAACAGATTTGTTTTCTTTATATGGGCTTCTTTGTAGCTTTTTAATGGTACCTATTACTGGCGGAAGATTGCTTTTCTTATTCCTCTGTTCTTAACTTTGAATCTGATTAAGATGGTTTGGATAGTGCTTTTTGGGCCTTAACACGTTGTGGAGTTGAATGACCAACCGGAGCCACTAAGCAAAAAACAGATGATTCTTGTGGTCTCCTCTGTTCCAGTTTGTACTGGATGTCTCCCTTTTTTCTATTCGTCTCGATGACGCTGGGGTGCCCCTCATTTCTAATCTCCCTTTGAAGGCAGACTGGTTGAAAACCTAAATTGAGCAGATATACTCTGTTGGTACGCATGTATCTCATCTGCAACAAGTGCCCAATTGCAAAGAGTTCCTAGCGGTGGGTGCAGTAAGGCCTGACTGTCTCAATAATACAGGAATTGCATTTGAATTTGCTCAAAAATTATTAACCGCAGTTGCACTGATCCTGATTTTGGATCTGAGCTGCTCTCATCCATTCTTATCCACCCGAGTATAATTTCAGGTTTGCATAGAGATGCGAATTACTTTTGCTTATGATCACCATTTTGTATTTCAGAGTCAAGTTACTGAAGAATGGGAATGCAGTTCTCCTGCTACTCTATGGGCCATGCATCTTCTATTAAATCCAGTCCTTCGTCTCACCATGGGGCCATATATCCATCCTGGGGCACTGATTACAGTCTCCTTCCTCCTCAAACTGGGGACTGAACTATCCACACCGATGCACCTTGAAACTCTGACTGGGAGTTTGTAGATCGATGATGTTGCCACAAGGGGGCCCCATATGCAGAGGGAGGGGACAGTCAGGTCTGGGTCGAGGACTGAAGACTGACGCCACATCTCTATAATTCCACTCAGAAATTTCTGATGGGGAAAACACGTTATTGCTGATTCAACTGTCTAATCCTATCTTCTTTGGACATAGAAAAATAATCAACCAACAATATATATGATTGAATCTGGATTTGTTTTTAAAAAAAATCAGCTCTCAAAATGCACAGCTTCCTTTGTGCTACGTGCTAAAATTAAAACATGCTTTTTGCCTTCCGTCCGGCGAGGAAAAAGACTTCAGATAGCCTTTGGCCTTTTGCTTCATCGTTGAGACGACGGATGACCTCTGCTTTCTCAGCAGCAATGTTACGCTCAGAATCCATCTGTGAAACAAGGCTCTAATATTAAATGCCTTTGCTTAACTGGATGTCTGGAAAAAAAACTTTCCGTGCTAATTCATGCTTCAGTGTTCCCTCGGCGCTCAGCCTAGTGTGTGGAAACAGAGCTCCTCAAAATGTTCAGCCCTCCGTTCCTTCTCTTGGAAGGCAATGAGAGGACCGAAATTAAAGATATGCTTTCCCAGCAGCTTCGCTTGATTAAAATAATAAAAATATATTCTTTCACAGCTGCTCAATAGGGCATTCCACACGCTGCCCTCCATGTCACGGAACTCAGAAGCTAGGGGTGTAGCTAGCCAAGAATTACCTGAGTTCCTGTGGGTTCTTGTTAAACAAAACAAATGGCCTGAGACGCAGACGTTTACATGAAATCCTTTTATTCACCTGATTTAAGTTACAAAAATGAAAAAATATACTCTTAATATAAAATACGAAAAATATTAAAATTCTTATAAGATATAATTATATATTATTGGCTGAAAACTAATAAAGACTTTGATAATTTCAACTAGTTTTAATTAATATGAAAATGACAAGAATCAAAGCTGGATAGATCTTAATCTAACTGACTATTTCTTGAAGCATGAAAACAATGCAAGAGAGATTTTCCCAGACTTAATTTCTATCTTCTATTTTCCCCAGATGTCTCGTAGTAAATCTTGAACAGAGGTAGCTGTCTAATTGTTCTACTTACTTGTCTTATTATGTTTATGTGACTGTGACATTCCATTTGATAACGAGTCTAGCGACAAAGCTGTAAATGTGCAGTTAATATTGAGCCTTATAATCACGCATATATCCCATCATGCTAATTTCTTTTGTTGCTGTGTCCATCATCCTAATTCCATTACAGCCACCATCGCCCCTGCCCCCCACTGCCACTGCCAATCACCAAAACCTCTGCTGCCCCCACCGCCCTGTCGCCATCATCCTCGCCACTGCCCCACAGCCCCGCCACTCCCTGTCGCTACCGACATCGCCAACTCGCTGCTGCTGTCGCCCGCAGGGGTGGCTACAGGAAGCGGCAGTAGTCCGGAGGGGCTGTTCAAAGTTGGACAGCCCTGCCCTATGCCAAGGGTGGATGAGCTGGTAGAAAAACTTGAGGAGCTCATTTCTTGTCTTCCCTGGACCTTACCAAGGGCTTACTGGCAAATTTCTTTTAAGGCTGGAAGACGGCGGAAAAAAACCACTTTTTCAATCTCCCAAAGACCTTTATCATTTAATTTTATGCCTTTCGGGCTGCAGGAGCTGCAGCATCCTTTCAAAGGTTGGATATAGTACTGGAACCGGTCCATGCCTTTACAGCAGTAATGACGCAACACACACACACACACACACACACACACAACACACACACACACACACACACACACATTGTTGATATCATTATATTTCGTGACGTGATAGCTGGGAGGCCCCCATGTGAATCACCTAAGGCCTTTTCACACGACCCTCAGATCCGCTGGTCCCTTAAATTCGGACCAGCTATCTTGAGGGTTCCTTGCTGTTCCTCCGTCCCCACCCCCTCCGCACTTCCTTGTTCTGTCTGCGGGAGGGGAGGGAGGGGACGGTAAAAGCCTTAGACACGGACAAAAAGGAAGAAACCCTTACCTCCCGTGGGTGGAAGCTTGCTCCGAGCCCCGGTTTTACTTCCTGGTTGCTCTTAATGGGGCAGAGGCGAAAAAGAAAAACACAAAAAGAAGCAAGGAGAGCTCATGCACTCTCCGCATCAAATATTTTTCACCTCCCAAAAGCAAGTACAAGAAAGTGCAGCTGGGTCGCGCTTAGGTGGGCGGGGTCGCACTTAATTGTTCTGCAAACTCGGACCTGGTGGGAAAACATTTTTAAGGTCCGAAGCTTGCAGCCTTTGCCGCGGGAGCTTAGGGGTCGTGTATAAAACCCTAAGACAGGTATGAGGTATTTTAGAGCGGGCTGGTCTCACTATTAACCCAAAGCAAGTGCAAGATTACCTGTGATAAAGTTTCTTACCTAGGGCTCAAAATAGGGTGGAGGACAAGTGGAACCTTTACTATGAGAAGGTAACCTAGGTGTCAGATTGGCTACGTCCCTGAACAAAATGGGGAAGTCCAACAATTTATTGGGCTACCTAGTTATTACCGCCAATTTGTCCCACATTTTTGCCAAGATAGCAGCACCTATGACTGATCTGTTCAAGAAGGGATGGTCTTAAAGTAGTGTGTTGGGGCCCCTCAAGAGAAAGCTTTTCAAACCTTAAAGGACAAGGCTGTGTTCCTACTCTGTCAGATACACACTGCACTTTAACTTACCATTCATGTTGCAAACTGATGCTTCTGAGAGGGGCCTAGGGGCAGTATTATCAAAAGGAACCAACACCAGATCAACTTCCTTAGCAGGAAATTTAACTCCTGGGGAAGAAATATATGCCACCATTGAAAAGGAAGTGCTAGCTGTTAGATAGGCCATGTATGCCTTAAGGGATTATCTATTGGGGGCCCTGTTCACACCAAGGAGAAAGGCAGGGTAAAAAATACTCTTAAAGAAATAAAAATAAATAAATAAAATGGCTCAATCAAATGAAGGATACCAAACCCAAGATTGACCCAATTGTATTTGGCTTTACAACGTTTCTCTTTTTCAATGTGCCACAAGAAAGGTACCTCCCATACTAACGCTGATTATTTCTCTTGCCAGGGCTCCTGGGCACAAGATATTCAAGAGAGGATGGCATACTTGGGGGGGTATGTGAGAAGAGGTGTGTGCCCCCCCTCTCTCTCAAGAGCCAGAACTCGACTCAAGATCACATACACTGGGAGGAACCACCAACCCTAAAGGGGGAGATGAGAGGAGGAGGAAAAGAAAGGGACAGAAATGGAGAACAAGAGAGAAGCAAAGCAGAGAGAGAAATAAAGAGCGGAAACAAGGCAAAGACAGTTGAGCTCTAGGAGGTTGGATAAGTGACGAGGTCCAGAGAAAGAAGGAGGAATTGGTGGATGTAGTAAAAAAAAGACCACTGGAAGGGGAATGGGTAACTTTCCAACTCCTGTGGGAGGTGGCTGAACTGGGAGTGGAGCAAAAGAAAAAGCAGTGAAGGCTCCATTTTTGGGGCAGACCATGTGGTTGTGAGTGGAGGAAGAAGTCTCGTGAGTATTTAGAGAGAGAGAGGCGTGGTGTAGCAGACCCCCTGGGGAGATGAAGACGGAGTGAGCTATGCCAAGATGTTTGGGCAACCAGACTCTGACGTGAGAGGTGGAATGGGTGAGATATTAACCCATTGCCAGGAGGAATGGCAAATCTTTAGTTGAACCCCGACGGAAAAGGGGAAGAGCCATTTTATATTTCTAAGTGGACTGCTCAACATGATGTGTCTATTGGACAATTAGAAGAGTTGTGGTCAGAAGCAGAGCCCTTGTTAGAGAACAAAGAGGAGCCTGTAAATGAAGACCCAGAATCAAGAGTTGTGTTCAATAAAACTTTATTGTATTTTCAAGCAGCAGAGTCCCCCATCTCTTCATCCCATGGTGTGGACAAGGAGGGAGGGCGTTTGGTGGCGAGCCTCACAGGGAGAGCTCTTTGTTCCTGCTATTTTCATCCACTCCCTGGTGAGCCTCATCAACATCTGAAATCAGTGTAAAAATCTGTGGAGATTATCAGTCAATCTAGGTGAGTTTATCTGGAAGTTGAGTCATGGCAACTGGACTTCTTTTCTTGTGAGATTGAAACGTTTCGCTGCGCATCCAAAACAGCTTCATTTGGATGAGCAGTGAATCGTCTGGATCTCACAACAAAAGAAGTCATTGCCATGACTCAACTGCCAGATCAGTATGAAGGGTACTGAAATAACAGACACAACAATGGAAACATCATTGATGTTCTATGAAAACTATAGAAAAACAAGCAATTCATTGCACTGAAGATTCTATTAGTATTACAGTGGTACCTTGTTTATAAAGGAATTAATTCGTTCCAACTGAAATTATGTTAAGCAAATTTTCCTTTATATACAAATTCCCATAGGAATGCATTGAAAAACGGAGTGATCCCATTTTTTATGTTGTATGGATTCTCCCCACAAACAATTATGTTAAGCAAATTTCCCCTATCTCCAGAATTGTTTATGTTTGTACAGATTCTATGTTTATACAAGCTATTTGTTATACATAGGGTCCACTGTATTAACAATGTGCCAAAGTGTAGCAGTGACGAAACATTGCCAAAACAGTTTAAGTGTAACATGGTAAAATGCCAAGGATGGAGCCAATGGCTGTTACATTGCATTCTCCCCAGATTGGTGAAAATAACCCTTTGCCCCCTGAAGTAGCCTCTATATCCAGTACTTTTCATAAGTTTTACAAGCTTGATGTCATCCACAGCGCTTCTATGTTCTGTATGTATGAGAATAAAACCCGAAATTATTGAAAAGATCTTACGTGAAAGTTAAGGCACATTTACTTTCTCTGATTAAAAATCTGCTTTATAGCTATGAGAAAAGCTGTTTGGTGCAAATGTTTAACGTGTAATAGTCCCCACCCCAAATGCTTACAACCTGTAGAAACTTTCAAACCAATATACAGTGGTATCCTGACTTAGGAACAATTCGACTTAAGAGTGCGAAAACTGCTGGCATTTAAACTGCCACCTTACAAATTTTAGATATGGTCTGGCTAGAACTTGTATTTTTTTCATTTTTTTCATTTTAACTTATTTTTTCAATTTTTTTAGATAGTATATCGACTTAAGAATTGTTTGACTTAAGAGCATGCATTCGGAAACGGATTAAATTCGTTAAGTTGAAGGTACCATTGTAATTCAAAATATATACAAGAAAAGCTTAACTGAAGGCAAAATCTTAAGCCATGTTTCAATCTTCACTGAAATATGCACATTCAAAAGTCATCTAGACATTAAAGTTGCAAGCAAGGATTGAATTCATGTTATAAATCATGGTTTCAAAATTGCAGAAGCCTAAAAGGTACAATGACTAACACCAAGTATAATGTTTTAATGACATTCCAAAAATGCAGGCAGCTGGCGGGATAGCTCACTGAGTTAGGCATCAGAGCCAGAAGTCGGGAGTTCAATTCCCCCTCAGTGCCTCTGGAGAGAGAGAGAGAGAGAGAAGAAGAGAGAGAGAGCGAGAGAGAGAGAGAGAGAGAGAGAACAGACAGCCTGTATGGCCTTTGCAAAAGGTCCATCATCCCAGGAGTTTGCCCAGAAGAAGAGAAGGGTAGCCACTCCTGAGGACTGCATGGAAAAATCCTGTAGGCACATATAGCCATAAAAAGGCACAGTCAAAAAGCAGAGTGCAAATCTCTCAAACACATCCTCCTCACTTTGGGAGAGTACAAGCCAATATTTGTACCCTCTGCCCATTGCACATATGAGAAGCATTAAAGTTCTGTAGTTGCCCACCTCACCATGGCCCTTTTGAATCTAAGGAAGGAAACCCATGCCAGAAACGCATTGATCATGCATGAGTGTCTTGCTGCATCTGATAATGCAGCCTGTTGCTGTCAGCTAATTGTTTCACTATGCATATTTAAAACTGCCTGGATGTTTGGTTTGTCTGGGTAAGCATGTAGATAACCTCACACTCAGTTGACATTCTCTGTGGCCGATAAAATGGCCATCCCAATAGACCTCTGGAGCAGTGCAGAAAAGGTTGTTAGGCTTGCTTTGGTCATCAGTAAGGCTAGTTTTGCCATTGAAGCAGGGAAGCGACTTTCCCCATGGCTGCTGCTCTGGTAGAAGACCCATGGTCCTTCTAAAAGGGAATCTGCCTGAACTGTCGGACTATTAAATTTATGGTGAGCTCAGCTGGTCTTGTGGAGCCAACAGCGATCATAGTGTCTTTTGTTAGTCTTATGAAATTAGCCATGTGCCACAAAGCAATAATAACAATCAAGTGCTGTCAAGCCAGTTCTGATTTATGATTACCCTTTTCAGATCTATTTATTGATAGATCACCCTTCTAGCCAAAGACCACTCTGGGTAGTTTACGAAATAACAGAAACAATAAAACATCACTACAAGTGTAAAAAAAATCGACACCATAAAACTGTGAGGAAGGGAGGTCTCAGAGAGATGAAGTGAAAGATGGTGTTCCGTCTGCTGAGGTGGAAACATTGGGAAAACCGGGAGATGCAGAAGAGAGATATTAAAACGGGAAAATATTGATGACGCAAAGGGAATGGGAAAAAGAATCTTGAAATGAGTCACCTAAAGGGTTAATCCCAGGAGTGGTAGTGGAAGGAATGTGGGTGACGGACAAGGAGATGAGCGAATGGTATGAGGCGATGAAAATAGGGTTACTTCACCTCTGTTTTGTCTCTGTAGTTGTTGCATTTAAGAGTGGTACAAAAAATGTTACTTCATGTCCGTCTCGCAACAAACTGAAATTTGTCTCAACCACGCCCCCAGAATGAGTGCTAAGCGAGACAAATCTGTACTAGCACCAGGGTTGGGTTTTCTCTTGTCCCTCTTCTCTTCTGCTTCTAGTCCCGGTTCAGACACCATGACGTAACAACTGTACTGGTAACATTGTTAGCACAGCTTTTGTGTCCATCTAGTGGTTAGTGGATGAAGTGACATATGTCATTAATTTCCCTATGGAAAAAACATGTAACTCAAATTTATAAGAAAGAAAACATTATCAATGCTGCCGCGTTGGCATATGAAAACCAGAATATCAGTAAATCAAAATATGGAAATGGAAAAAATTTTATATCCCCCCCGCAAAAAAAGGAAAAAGGAAGCTTAACAAATCCAGTGTTTGTCACGGTACAAGACCATGAGGTAACACTTATCACGAGGCAAGTTATCACAACCATGGGAACACTGGAAAAGGGACAAAACCATGTGATCGTGACTAACGCTGTCACGGTACAAAACTAGTTGCGGAACAAAGAAGGACGTGAAGTAACAGAGAGGTGTGCAATGTAGGGGTTCAAATGGAGAGGGAGAAGGCAGTTGGGCAGTTGGTCCAACGGAATGGAGGGTACAAGTTCTCCCTGGGGACATTGGGCCATGGATGGAGCCCCCGCAGGAAGCTACAGTGAGGGAAACACGAAGTTGGGCAGATCTGGGTGTACCAAGGTGGTCGCAGCGTCCTTGTTCCAGCACAATATGTTTCCGGGATGGAGAGAACTTCCTCTTATGCAAGGGGAAAGCCCATGATCTTTGGGAAGCCCCATTATTAAGGTTTGAAGAAAGAGAAATTGTTGTTGAAAACGAACAGCTAATGCTTTGTGTAATGTTCAAAAGTATGTGCTGGAGGAAGAAAAAGGAGGAGCTCATGTTGTGCTTTGTTGAACAATAAAAGTTTTATTGCATCTACAACCACCATCTGTCATCAATTCATCAGCAGAAGTTAACATCAGTTTAGAACAACACAAACCAGGTCACAAAAATATAATATCACAAGAATTCAACAGTTACACATAAAACATTTAAAATGACAGCATGCTGATCTTGGTAGCTAATAGTGTCATTGGGATCTCACGGATGGAGCAGAGTGGAATGCCTGTCTAAACAGCCAGGTGTTTTAAAAGTGGCCAGCAACGGGGGCCAGGAAGTGGTTCCTCCCAGGAGGAGGACCAAGGAGAGAACTGGTTCCGTTCCTTCTTGTGGGCATATCGTGTCAGGATTTAGCAACCTTCAGATGCTGCCGTGGAGAGGATTTGGCTGGGAGGGACCACACTGGACCACGGCAACTATCAATCAGTCCAGCAGTAACCAATTATGCCTTTCCTTCCTGGGATTTTTTGTTGTTTTTTTGAGAGAGAGACCAGCCACTCCGCTTCAGCCTCCTTTCCCCTCGCTCTATTCAGTTGAAGGCCTGCACTTCCTGCTGTGATCAGGAGGTGGCGCTGCGACGCAAGAGACTGGGAGGGAGGCAAAGGTCCTTCCACAAGAGTGGTGGTGGTGGTGGTGGTGGCATTTGAACCAAGAGGGTCTGGAAGCAGCTGGGTGGGTAGGTGGGAGAGGCTTTGCCGTCTATGGGGAAAGAGGTGCCACTCCGGTTTCGAGTTCCATGTTCCCTTTGGCTCCGGTTTTTCTATGGTGACCCTCAGGGCCGTCTTAAGGATATGTGGAGCCGTGGTTCGAAGATCCCTCTGGCGCCCCCCCCCCTTCACAGAGCTGTCCTTCCTTTTTTAAGGGAGCTAACGCGACACTTAAATATTATAAAGAAAACAGGATGCTCCGTGATCTTAAAACGGGCGCGAGGGAGAGGAAGGAGGAGATCGGCGCGCTCCCACGCCCAGGCGCCCGCAACTCCCGCCGCCTTCGGCAAAAGTAACTTACAATCTTCCCGACGCCGAGAAGGACCACCGTCTGAGGTCGCTTCCCGGGCCGAAAGGGAGAGGTGGGTCGGTGGCGGGGGGGGGGGACCGATCACCTCGGGAGCCCAAAAGTGACCCCCCCCTTCCCCCTTCCCCGAAAGAAAAAAAGGCAACCAGAAAAAGACAAAAGAGACCCCGCTCCCTCTCTTCTCCCAATCCCCATCGATTCACCAGGTGCAGCCAGCTTGGACCCTCTGGGGGGGGGACCTTTGGGAGGAGTCTTGCGCTTCCCCACTCCAGCCGGGTTACCTGTCAAGCGACGCCGGGGAGGGGGGGGACGGCTCCTAATTCCACAAAAAAGGCCCGCCACGACGACGGGGCTGCAAAGCAAAGGAAGCGACAGCCACAGGTCACCCCACCAGCGCCCAGGCGGGTTTGTTTTGGTGCCGAAGGAAAGAAGGCGGGCGGGCGGGAGAGCGGGAGAGCGCGCTCTTTGGTGGTGGTGGTGGTGGTGGTGGTGGTGGGCGGGGGGGGGGAGTAGAGAGCGCGCGCGGGAAGGGAAGGGAAGGAGGTGGGCAGTGGCGGTGTTTAAAAGTGCTCCCTCCTTCTCTCCACCCCCCCTCTTCCCCCCCTCTACTTCACCCCTCCTTTCTTCCACCGTCTTCAAATGGCGAGGGGTGTGCGTGCGTATGTGGGGGGGGGGGAAGAAGCGGTCTCTTCCCCCCTCCGCCCCCTAAATAAATAAATAAATAAATAAATAAATAAGCCAGCCAGCCAGCAAACTCGGCGGCGGTTGGGGCGGGAGCCGTGCCCACACGGCCGCCTCTGCCGCCTCTTTCTAGGGCAAAAAGGCGATACCTGGCGGCGGCGCTCCTCCCCCCCCCCCCCCAGGCTGCCCTGAGAGGAGAGCGAGCGGCGAGGCAGGGAAGGGAAGGGAAGGGAGGGAGGATGTGTGTTTTCGGGCGCTGGGGGTGGTGGTGGTGGATGGGTTCTGCTTTCCTGAATCTAAGAGTTTTGGGGTTTGGGGGTTCAGGCGCCCTTGGGGTTCAGGTGCCCTGGTTCATTGAACCACAAAGGCCTATGGGAAAGTCGCCCCTGGTGACCCTTGTGCAGGTTCAAGGGGCCCGCCAGCTGCGGCTTCGGAAGCTATCCCTTTCGGCCTTCTTTGGCAGGAACAGGGTCAAGAAGGGCAAGGGGTGCCTTTCGCACAGCACGGAGGGAAATCTCTACAGGTGGCGAAAGCAAAACGGGGGGGGAGTCCCTGCCTCAGAATCTGCCCCAGAGGTAATAGTTTTGTGAGGCCAACCAGAACGGCAGGAGGGAGGCAGGGGTGGATTTTTCTCTCCTGAGAGGATACGCCAAGAAGGGGGAAGGTGCTTGGCCAACGGCACTCCTTTGCATTCTTAATTTTCAAGTGTCATATCACAGTAATATAATTGTAAACATAGGGCCTCATAGTGTACTGCAATATCTTTGCAATATGCAGTGTATTGAGCCAGTATTTAAATACTGTACATCAGGGCTGTACAACTTTGAACAGGACAAGGTCTATTTTTTCCAGCCCAAAGTGCCTGAAGGCTACTACACTAAAACCTCTACTTATGAATTTTATCCGTTCCGAGCACATGCTCATAAGAAAAAACTTTTGTAAGTAGAGCATCCCATAGGAATGCGTTGAAAACCAATTAATTTGTTCTGGAGGGAACAGATTTCAATGCACTATGGCCCTTGAACTGCCCCTCTCGGCTGAGACAGTGGGCTGGCAGACCCAGAACTTTGCTGGGGCAGTGGTGAGCCTTGGGATGGGGGAGGGAGGGGTGGAGAACTTATCCCCTCACTTTTTTTAATTGGTGGCTGGTGGGCTACTTTTGAACCCTTCACAGGTTACCAGTAGCCCGCGGTCTACCTGTTGGGCAGGCCTGCTGTACATCATTCTGAATTTATGGAGGAAACTTATTTGGGTATCTTGTGAGTCTTTGGGCTGTTTGACCGTGTTCTGGAAGTTTTTCTTCTTGAAGTTTTGCCACACTCTGTGGCCAGCAGAGTCTATATCCCAGAGCACAGAGAGAACTCCTAGTTCCCCTGAGCTCCTTGCCCACTGAAGATGCCAGCCACAGAGTCTGGGAAAACGTCAGGAAGAAAAACTTCCCAGAAGATGGCCAAACAGCCCGAAAAAACTCACAACAGCTATCAGATCCTGGCCGAGAAAGCCTTTGGGAATACAAAGCAAAAGTGTTCTGCTTATATACTGCCCCATACCACTTCAAGTAGTATCTGGGCAGTTTACAGTTTTTAATCACAGTATGCAGGCTACACATTCCACACACACCCCAGGGAAGCTGAGTACTCATTTTACTGACCCCAGAAGGATGGACGGCTAAGTCAACCATGAGCCCCCACCTCCTGACTTCTTTACCAGGTGAGTTGCTGCCTTCCTTGGTCAACTGATCTGAACATCTTCCTCATTTCTACCTTGTGATAAGATTTTTCTAAGTCCTTCATTGTTCTTCATTAAAACCCCTGCCATATCCAGGTCAAGAATGTATTTATTATATTTCCCACCATTCTCCGTAATAAAAGAATCCAAGGCTACCAGAAGAGCCCTAGGACCTGCCACCAGACTTGGAAGCTTTTGAGGTTGTTGGAACAAGACTGAGCGCTGCCTCTCATGATCTCTGGCTTCTGCTCCATCAGTTCAGGGACCGGATACCGTTCACCGGCCTCTGCTTCTGTGGGCCGCATGTCCAGCTGTCCTGCAACGCTAGCAGCAGAAGAGGGCCTTGCAAAAAACAGACCCGTCCCTTGCCATGTCCATTGGTTTATGTCCACGCTGAATGCCAGTTCACATAACCGGGTATGAGTGTGCAGATACAGATTTCCACCCCCTCCCAACCATCTTAACCCCCCCCTTGAGTTCCCCCCTTTTGAGCCACTGATCTCCTCATCAGACAAATGGACCTGAGTCACAAGTCTCCCCCAGAAAACCTGGGAGTCCAGTCTGAGACAAGTTGCCAGTGCAACCTAAAAGTCAGACTGGACTGTGACTTCTGAGTCACCATCCCTGCTACTAGGTCGCCTGCAGCAATTGCCCCAGGTGGCAAGTTCAAGGAGAGGGAAGGAGAGGCAGCCTCCTGCACCTTTTGGTTCACTTCTGTCTGTGGAGTAGAGCTAGAAACACACCTTTTGCATCAGGCAGCAAAATGTTTTCAGTAGGGAGGACAGCCTTCATCATCATCATCACATTCCATTTCTCCGGTTGGGTCTGGAGTTAATCCCCAGACATTCAAGCCAGGGTTAAGGCCTTGAATTTACCATTGACAAGCAAGAGAGTTCTGTTCCAAAGGTTTATTGCTCAATAAAGCAAGCAGGCAGAGAAACTTATGATAACCTCCGGCAGCAAACTTAACCCCCAACAGCAAAGGTCCGGTCTCTGGCCCCATGGGAGGGGGAACAGGGGTTTTATACAGTGGGAGGAAGTGACCCTGGGGGAGTCCAGGTGTGTACGCAAAGGATTTCCCTAAACCATTTGTTAGACAAAGGAATGATACCTGTTTACAGAATACAGATGGGGGGGTTGTAAGCAGGATATATTGTCTAGATCAGTGATGGTGAACCTTTTAGAGACCAAGTGCCCAAACTGTGATTCAAAACCCACTATTTTTTTTTTGCAAAGTGCCAATACAGCCATTTAACCTGAGTACAGGTGGTTGTGAAGGGGCGATGTCGGGTGCCCACAGAAAGGGCTCCGAGTGCCACCTTTGGCACCCATGCCATAGGTTCACCATCCCTAGTCTAGATTCTAGATGCCTTTAGGGCATGGCTAACCCACAGGCCAACTGATCACTTGGAGGGGTTGACCATTTTTTCAGTGGGTGCAAACTGGAAAATTCCCTCCCTCTGCCAGTGGATGAGTCGCCATTTTAACACAGCTAAAGTACTGTTTCCAATGGTGGGTTTTCCAGGCAGTAGTAAAGCTATTTTGTGAATTTTGGGGTTTGATTTATGATTGCTTACCTGGCTGCTATTATGCTACATTATTTTAATGTGCAGCTGGACCCTTCACTCCTTACATCAGCAGACCCGACTGGCTGTGGGCGTATTAACACATGCTCCGGTTTTTCTTTGGCTGCCACTTCACTGCACTCCAGCTCAAAGGGCCAGAAGACAGCTTCCAATGGGGTGCTTGGGAGCTCCACTGCCCTTGGGGACCATTACCTGGCTTAACCCCGGGCAGAGTCACTGCCTGCACACAGAGTGACTGAACACAAGAAGATACTAGCAGGTGAAGCAGGGACGCACAGGTGGGAAGCAGTGGGAGGCTGGCCAGCACCGAAGCCTTCAGGGCTGTAGATCACCACCACCACCACCACCCTGGTGATTCCCGATCGATGAGGCCTGCTGCTCCTGGGGATGAAAGGGCAGCATCCCTTTCTTGAGCCAAAGGACCCGGGCTCTGGCATGGGGTGAGGAAGGGTCTCCCTGGAGCAAGGGACACACATGGGTGCTACATGTTTTCCTGTAGTGCTTCGTGCCACCTCTTCCGACTGTTTGCATGTCGTTTGATCCCTTTTGCACTTCCCACTGTTTGGCTGTCAGAAGCGTGACATTTCCCAAGAATGATCTTCTGAAAAGGACACGTGATCTTGGATGCCTCTTCCTTTCCAAAGAATTCTTTTACAGCTCTTGAAATGTCACTCCTCCAGGATGCCCCCCCCCCGAGCAGGCAAAACATGGGGAAGAATAGGTCCCAGTCCTGTAATCTACCTTTCCCTTCCTTTCCTACTCTTCTCTTCAGGCACATTGCTTTTATCTTCCTTCCACTTCCCCTCCCCCAACTCTGTCAGCAGCCAACCTTTTCCCATGCAATCACACACATTCACACACATTCACAGAGAGAGGGGAGAGGGAGGGGGGAGGGAGGGAGGCTGCACTTTCCTGCTCTCACAATTCTCTCTCTATTGCACTCTGTGACGAGTTGAAGAGAGCTGACACTTCAAAGGCTGCAGTCCCAAGGTGCATGGCTGATCGAATTTGCTCCAGGCTCCTGGAGAAGTTAGTAGACAATGGTTAACAGATTAATTAACCGCTACTGAGCTAGGTATCTGACTCAAGATCGTGGATAAATAGTCAGCTGTCAACCCTTTCTGTCAAGCTTCCAACCTCTGGACTCCTCTCTGTCCCTGAGGGCTTATTTCCTGACACAAGAGAAAATCTGCAAGTGTGCCCAGGAGCACCTATCCTGAGCAAGTGTGATGACAGGTGAGCTTCACCTGGAGACATTTTGTTGTAATCTGTCATACTTGTTTTAAATGAAACAGTTGGGGGTTTTCTGCAGCCTGAAACATGATGGGTTCACATGTAAAAACAATGATGCTTTGTACAAAGCAAATTTTAAAAATGTGGCAACTTTTGTAGTCAGTACTCCATAAGGAAGCCAGTGCACTCCTGCGCCTGTTTAAGATGGTTGGAGAATAATGGGATTTGATAGTTTGTCTACTGATATTAAAATTTGTGGGGGGGGGAGAACAAAGAAGCAGCCGTTGTTGGGGGACCCACTGTACAGGTGCTTCTATGACAATGCCCAATGCCTCCGAGCAAAGAGGAGAGAAGCCCATTTGGTACCTAGGGATAACAATGACATAAACAGCCATAACAGAAACCTGGTGGAATGCAGAGAACCAGTGGGATACAGCAATCCTAGGCTATAAACTCTATAGAAGGGATAGAGGGGTAAAATCCAGCAGAATGGAGATTGACAATGGGTCTGACTCCACCATAGAATCACTATGGGTTAAACTACCAGGTCCAAGGAGCAATGTGATAGTGGGGGTGTACTATCATCCACCAGATCAAAAACTTGAAGGGGACCTTGAAATGAGGACACAAATCATGGAGGTGTCTAAGAGGGGCAGGATAGTAATCATGGGGGACTTCAATTATCCCCACATTGACTGGGCCAATGCAAGCTCCGGGCAAGAAAGAGAAACCGGGTTTCTCGACATACTGAATGACTGTGCCTTAGAGCAACTTTTCATGGAGCCCATGGGAGAACAGGCAACTCTGGATCTAATATTGTGTGATACTCAGGACCTGGTCAGGGATGTGAATGTCACTGAGCCTCTGGGGAACAGTGACCATGCTGCAATCTCCTTTGCCATGCATGTGAGGGGGAAAGTGTCAAGCAAATCAGACACAAAAACCCTTGATTTCCGAAGGGCAGACTTAGAAAGAAATTGAAAGGGAAGGTAAAAAGAATCCAATCTCTCCAGAGTGCATGGAGCCTGTTTAAAACAATGGTAGTAGAGGCCCAGCACAAGTGCATACCACAAAGAAAGAAGAACTCATCTAAGCCCAAGAGGGCGCCGGCATGGTTAATGGATGGAGTTAGAGAGGCTCTAAAGCGCAAGGAGAGGTCTTTCCGTAAATGGAAATCCTCCCCAAATGAGGAAAATAAAAAGAAACACAAACTCTGGCAAAAGAAATGTAAGAAGATGATAAGAGAGGCAAAGAAAGACTTTGAGGAATGTATGGCTAGCAACATAAAGGGAAATAATAAAAGCTTCTTTAAATATGTTAGAAGTAGAAAACCTGTCAAGAGAACTAGTTGGCCCTCTGGATGGTGAGGGAGGAAAAAGGGAGGTAAAGGAGGACTTGGAAGTTGCAGAGAAATTAAATGAGTTCTTTGCATGTGTCTTTTCGAGAGAAGACCTTGGGCAGATTCCTCTGCCGGAACCGCCACTCTTGATTAAAGAATTAAATAAAATACATGCTAAAAGAGAGGATGTTTTAGTTTAATTGATAAATTGAAGATCCACAAGTCACCGGGCCCAGATGGCATCCACCCAAGAGTTATTAAGGAACTGAAAAATGAAATTGTGGATCTCTTAAAGGAAATATGCAACTTGTCTCTTAAAACAGCCACAGTGCCAGAGGACTGGAGGATAGCGGATGCCACACCATTTTTTAAAAAAGGAACGGTTAGCCTTACGTCTGTCCTAGGGAAGATGGTGGAAAGCCTCATCCAAGAGAAAATCTTAAAACACATAGAAGAACAAACCTTGCTGAGGGTAAATCAGCATGGCTTCTGTAAGGGTAAGTCTTGACTGACGCATGCCGATCCAAGAAGTTTTGGGGGTGGCACGCGCCAGCGGCGGCAGGGGAATCTGACCTCCTGCCGCCCCCCGCCGCGCCGCCCCGAGGCTTCTGTTCCGGGGCCGTCTCCATTGAAATGCATAGGCTTAATGCATTTCAATGAAGGAAATTTTCCCCATTGGAAAACATTGGCTCAATGCATTCCAATGGGGAAAATTTCTCCATTGAAATGCATTGGCTCAATGCATTTCAATGGAGATTGCGAGGCAGTGCCCAACTCCGCTGTCCCGTGCTTTTCTAAGAAGCCTCGGGCCGTGCGGGAGGGCGGCGTGGGCGATCGCACTGCCCCCTGCACCTCCACGCGGCCCGAGGCTTCTCGGAGGAGTGCAGGGGGTGGGGGGCAATGCAATCGCCCCTGCCGCCCCCCGCACAGCCCTGAGGCTTCTCGGAGGAGCGAGGGGGGGGCGGCGGCGAAAGGTGATGTGATTGCCCCCCCCCGCTGCCCCCCGCATGGCCCTGAGGCTTCTCAGAGGAGTGCGGGGGGGTGGGGCAATCCGATCACCCCCGCCCCCCCCACACACAGCCCGAGGGACAGGTAATGTGATCCCGTGATATAGTGGGACCGCAGTACCTGAACCACGAAATGGCGGGGGGTGACTGTACTTCAAGGGCCAGATGCAGGGGAGTGGTATCAGAAGACAGAATCTAGTCTCGTGCACTCCCAGATGCATTTGGTGGGGCCACTGTGGGATACAGCAAGCTGGACTAGATGGGCCTTTGGCCTGATCCAGCATGGCTCTTCTTATGTTCATTACATTAAAGCAACAAGGTTATAAGTACAGTGGTACCTTGTATAAAGGAATTAATTCGTTCCAAAATGAAATTATGTTAAGCAAATTTTCCTTTATACAAATTCCCATAGGAATGCATTGAAAATGGAGTAATCCCATTTTTATGTTGTATGGATTTTCCCCATAGGCGATTCTGTTAAGCAAATTTCCCCTATCTCCGGAATTTTTTATGTTGTACAGATTTTATGTTATACAAGCTGTTTGTTATACAAGGGTCCACTGTAGTCATAAACACAAAGTCTATGTGAACCCATAGATTCATATAAAATACACATGATAGTCCATCATTTAGGGAAACCTTGCCTGAAGAGAAAGGTCTTTGCCTGTTTCCAGTAGGACAACAGAGATGAGGCAGTCCTGGCCTCTAGCAAGAGGTTCTTACAGAGTCTGGGTTGCAGCAGTTGAGAAGGCCCTTTCATGGGTTCCCACGAGACGTACCTGTGAGGGTGGTGGGATGGAGAGAAGGGCCTCTCCTGATGACCTTAACACCCAAGTTGGTTCATACTGTGAGATTCAATCATTGAGGTAGCTAGGACCCAGGTCATATAGTGCTTTGTAGGTCAAGGTCAGCACCTCGAATTGTGCTCAATAGCTGATTGGCAGCCAGTGGAGCTGTTTTAATAGGGGTGTAATGCGATGTATGTACCCCACCCCAGTCAGCAGTCTAGCTGCTGCATTTTGGAACCGTTGCATTTTGGACCTATGCCTCTTGCTGACAGACCCTTCGATTGTATAGAGCTTAACATAGTTGGACCCCTGCCCAAGTCATTGACTGGGAACACCCACGTGTTCTTGTTAGTGGATTATGCTTCTAGATACCCGGAGGCCATTCCCCTATGATCCACTGCTGCTTCTGCATTAGCATGGGAATTGCTAGGAGTCTTTTCCAGCCTGGGGTTCCCCAGGGAGGTGATCACAGATCAGGGTACAAATTTCATGAGCCACAGATGTGGGCCATGTTAGGCATACGTCCTTTCTGTACATCCATCTATCATCCGGGTTAGTGGAACGATTCAATAAGACCCTCAAAACCATGCTGAGGAGGTTGGTACAGTATAAACCAGGACCATGGCATTTGTGGTTGGCCCCCTTGATGTTTGCCATACAGAAGGTGCCTCAGGCCTCCACAGGGTTTTCACATTTTGAACTATTATACGGACAGAACCCCAGAGGGATTCTAGATGTTTTGAAAGGACAATGCGAACAAGACTGTTTCTCCCCAGGCCACGATCAAATATATGTTAGATATGAGCGATTGCTTAAAACAGGTCCAGAGCTAACCAAAATGAACCTAGAACAGTGTCAGCAAGGACAACTATCTAGGAGCCACTTGTCTGTCTTTCTGGCATTTCAGGGTTGCAAAACTCTCATTCCGCACAACATTTGAAAAAAAATTCTTTTTTTCCCCTGTCACCTTCCTTAATTATCCAGCTTCCACACTCATACATGGTGATCAGAAATACAAGAGTGTGGATTACCTTATGCTTCCTTCATTGGTGCCCTTCTGAGTCCTGGTCGTCTTCTGATTTGTGGGCTGGAGTTTCCCTTGAACCAAGGTTTACAAAATCTTCATTGTTCTGCAGTTCTTAATCTATATATAGCCTTAACTTGGCTCTTCTTTTTCGGCTCAACGGCTGCCCTGCCTTAGCACTTTCTTATTTTACTTCAAGTCCTGGGTGGCCCTATTAGGGTTTCTGCAGGAATGAGAGGCATTTAAGGATTGCTCCGTCTTTGCCTCCGCCCCGCAAGACATCTCCGTAGGTGAAGGCAGATTTGAACCCGGCTCCCCGGAGTTTTAGGCTGACCCTGTTGTCCACCGTAGTAGCTCGCCCGCCTGGGATCCGGCGCCCTCATGTTGACCGTGAGAGCGGCCTCATCACCGCCGCCCCCTCCAGACTGGCCGAGCGGAGGCGCTGCCCGAAAGGGAACTTCCACGCGACCGGGACAACGGAGGGAGGGCCCGGGCGCGCCGCGCGCCGGAGGAGAGGCGGCTGGCCACCCGGATTGGCCGCCGTTCTTCCGCGCTGTGGGGGACGTGGGGGGGGGGAGAGAGGAATGCCAGCAGCTGCGCCCTGTCCCGCTCGGCCAACGGGGTGGCGGCGATTTGCATATGGAGCGCAAGGAGCCAATGGGAGCCGGGCCGCGCCGCATCCGGGCCAATTGGAGACGGGCGGCGGCGGCGGGGGGGGGGGGGGAGAGGAACGCCCGCACCGGGAACCGCAGCAGAAGCGCCCGGGCCAGGAGCGCGGCGGCGGGAGACGGCTGAGCTGCTCCGGCCCGGCGCTGCTGCCCATGGCGGCGGAGAAGGGCATCCTGTGCGTGGGCCTGGTGTGCCTGGACATCATCAGCGTCGTGGACCGCTACCCGCCCGAGGACTCGGACTCCAGGTGGGCCCGGGCGGGCAGGGATGCCACAGGGGACCGGCTCAGGGGCGCGCGGGGCGGCGGGGGCGGCGGGGGGGGGGGGCGTGTGTGCCGCGGCCGTCGGTGCCGGGCGCCTGCCTGGGGCGGTGGTGCGGCGGCCGAGGGGGCGAGCGCCGCGCTCCTTCCCTTCTCTCCTCCTCTCCTCCCCCCGGGCAGGTGCCTCTCGCAGCGGTGGCAGCGCGGCGGCAACGCCTCCAACACTTGCACGGTCTTGGCGCTGCTGGGCGCGCCCTGCGCCTTCATGGGCTCGCTGGCCCCGGGTCAAGCCGCCGAGTAAGTGCCGGGCCGGCCGGGCCGCCGCCTGCGGGGGGGGGGATGCGTCGTCCCGGGTGGGGGGGGGAGCGGCGGGGGGGGGAGGCACCGGTGGCAGCGCGCGAAGGGCCTCACTCGGCGGGCAGGGGGCTTGAGACGCATAAGGGCATCCCGGGGGAGGTGCGACGCCCCCTGGGAAAGTCCCCTTCCAGGCCCAGGCAAAGGGCGACCCCCCCCCCCAAATACACACACACCTCTTCACTTCCTGGGCCTTCTTATAAGGCCCATAACTGGCCTGCGGGTTGGGGGTGAGGAGGCTCCTACCTTGGCGGCCCAGGCACGGAAAGCAGCCAGTGTCCAGGAGGGGTGAGAGGGTATCATCGGGGGCGGGGGCGGGGTTGGGGGGACAGAAGGATCACCCCTGGCTTCCTTCTTTCTCAAAGGGCGGCTGGGAGGAAAAGGTCCCGGTCCTCTTCCTTTCCGTGGAAGTGTTTGTGCTTTGAGAAGCCCCTGGCTGCATCAAAAAACTGGCTCATGCAAGCTGCCCGCTGTGGCTCCTTGGGGTAGAGAACAAGGGGGGGGGCTCTGTGCTCGCCTGGTGAGAAGGAAGCTGTGTGACGTTCTGTCTGCTTTCTTTCCAAGTTAAGTGGTGGAGGACACCCCTGGGAAATGTTCCACCAGAGGCCTGTGAACCCAGATAAAGGAAGTAGGGGGCCACAGCAGATTGGGGGGGGGGTGTCCCTGTTGTATACTGGGAACGTTGCCAAGGAAATATAGAAGGCGCTCATCCGCCAAAAGGCAGGGAATCGGTCAGTTCAGCTGCCCCTCTTCAGAGCCCTGGGCGAGGGTGGGGTGGGGTGGGGGGGGTTGACTCTGGAATCATTCAAGCCTCACGGAGTTAATGGGCACCTGGAGAGGGACAAGGCATGGCCGGCGGGCGGGCGGCAAAGGAAGGCTGCCAGTGGTTTGGCCACCGGCCAAGGAAAGCAGGTGCTGGCCTGGCCGGAACTGCTGCCCTGGGCAGCCAACTTTCCGATCGCTTCCTCTTGAGCTGTTGGCCAAACGCTGCAGAGACCAGAGGTGCATGAAGTGGACCAGGGTGAGCTTTGGTTTTCAAAGAGAGCCCAGAGGTGCTGAGATGGACCCATAGTTGCGTTAGAGCAAGCTGTGGAATACTCCCCAAACCATTTCCCCCAAGAGTGTCCCGGTGGGTACATGGACTTTCTTCTCTTCTGCTTGGGTCCCCCCTAACTGGATTCTGAACAGGGGCGCATCACAGTCGGGGCACAGAACCGACACAGCCCCTGGAGGACTCGGCCTGTTTGCTGCCTTGCTTCCCCCCCCCCCTTCCCTGCCTCTCCACCACCACCACCACCACCACCACCCCAAGAACCTGGCTGGGTTTTCCTAGCAGGGAGCCTGCTTCTTTCCAAACAGAAAGGCTTGCAGGCATGAAGAGGAGGAGGAGTCAAGGCAAGGTGTCTGTGAAGATTCCCAGTCCTCCAGGTGAGTATCTGGAAGATGGGTCATGGCAACTGAATTTCTTTTCTTGAGAAATCAAAATGTTCAGCTACTCATCCAAGCAGCTTTATGAGTCTTCATCTCAGACTGATGAAGCTGCTTGGATGAGTAGCGAAACGTTTCAGTATCTCGAGAAGTCCAGTTGCCATGATTCATCCTCCAGAAAGCCAAGGTGGCGGTGGGGAGGGGGGGAGGTTGTTTGCCTGAGGCAGAACTGATTTGAGCCCAGCTGATGTGAGCCCAGGGCCTTTCTGAGGAGGGGAGCCTGATTGCCAGCTGGGGTGGGGGGTGGCCAATAAAGCCTCAAAACCTCAAGAAGAAGCACAGTTGCTCTTTGCACGGGGGTTCTGGGCCCCAGGGGCAGCATTTGCCAGGTTTCCCGGGACTTCTACCTCCTCCGGGCCCCCATGGGGCTCTGGGCCCTCTGAGAGTCTTGGCCCTTTTAGCCAGCAGGGGAAAGGCTTTTGCTTGGAAAAGAGCGGAAGTCCCGCCCTGTCCCCTCCCCCCCCCACCCCCGTGCAGGTGCTGCTAACCTTTTCTGCTACTCCCACCCACCCACCTCCAGCTTTGTCCGTGATGACTTCCAGCGCTGCAAGGTAGACCTCACCCACCTGGTTGTCCACCCGGCCTGTGCCCTTCCGACCTCGGTGGTGATCAGCAACTTGACCAATGGCACCCGCACCATCCTGCATGCTGCCAGGTGGGTAGGCCAGGGGCCCCTGCACGCTGCCTGCTAATAACCGCCTCTTTCTCTCCCCTCCCCTCCTCCCTGGCCCTAAGATTCATCCTGTCCGATTTCAAGCGCCACGGTGTGGATGTGGCCCACCTGGCCTGGCAAAGCCGGGGGGAGACGCCCTGTGCCTGCTGCCTTGTCAACTGCTCCAACGGCTCTCGGACAGTCACCCTCTACGACACGTAAGGCCGCTGCTGCTCCTTGCTGTCGCCGCCAGCATCACCGCCCTCTGTTCCCCCTGCCAGTGGGTGGCGCCAGAGGGCACTCAGCCACAAGCCAGGCCTTGTAGCTGGAGCTTATGGGGGGAAAGGGGGGGGAGGCCCTGTCCAGCAACCCTCTTGGCCCTGCCAGGCAGAGGCACGTGGAAGGTGGTGGCTGGGGCTGTGATGGACAGCTCTCTAGGGGCCGCCTCCTCTGCGGGGTCCTTGCCCAGCACCCTCCCCCCACCCCTGGGTTGTACCCAGGACTGTGAGTCCTCTGTGCCACAAAGCCAACACCTTCCACGTCAAGAGAGCCTGATCCTGCCGAAGAAAGAGCTCTGTTCCCTGCGTGGCACTGGAGCTTGGGAGCTTCCAGGTCACTTGTGCCATCGCTGCTGTAAACCAGAGGGAACCTCACGGCTGTGTTCCTGCTCTTTGAGAACACAAGGCGTGTTGGAGAAGGCACTCGTGCTCAGGGAATTGGAGGCAGCAAGCAAGGAAGGAGGAAGGCCACATGTGAGATGGATAAGCCCCACAAGGGAAATCAAAGGCTTGAATTGACAAAAGCTGAGCAGGGATGTTTAGTTCAGGACATTTTTGGAGGCCACTCGTTCATAGTAAAAGTTGTGTGCCATCGCAGTCAGTCCTGACTCTAGAGTGACCGTTTTTAAGGTTTTCTAAGCAGAGAATGAGAGAACACCCACCCCCCAAAAAAGTGGTTTCACATGCTGTTCTTCTGGAGGTGCCCTGGGACCACTGAGCAGCTTGCCCCAAAGGCCACTCCAGCTGGCTGGACTCCCACGAGGCCCAACACGGAATGGAACTTCCACTTTCTGGCTCTCCAGCCAGGGACCTTAAATCACATTCACAGGGTCTTCACAAGTCCTGCTGAAAATAGTCACAAGGACAATAATTGCTGCTGGGGTGACCCCCACTTTTAGGTTGACCAAAGGCCAAGGAGAGCTGGACTCTGGCCAGGGAGAATTCTGGGGAAGTGTGGGCATGACGAGATGGATGGCGTGTGTTGCCAATTTGTTTTTGACTGGTGCCAACGACGGGCAGGTGTGGCCTGCAGAATATCCTGGCTTAACAGCCTCCTCAGCTGTCGGAAGGCGGTGGCTTCCCTCAGGTGGTCCATTCATCTCCTGCCTGGTCTTGGTTTTTCTCTGCTGCAGGATGGAGGGTCTCCCTAGAAAGGCCTGCTGTGGACCCCTGCTCCCAGCAGCACACCCTCTGCCCTGCCGGCCTTTGCAAGCTTGGAAGGGTCCTCCCTCGGCGGGGGAGTCGCCTGAGCCCCAGGAGAAACTTGGAGGCAGGGACTGAGGGGGGCTTCAGCCCTCAACCCGTAGGAGCTGGTGTCCATGTGTGTGTGCACGCACACGCGTGCACACACACACACACACACACACACACACACACACACACACACACACACACACACACACACACACACACACACACACACACACAGAGTCTCCTGCTTCCCAGCCCTTGCCTCAGGCAAGTGTGGGGGAAGACGGATAGGATGAAGGGCTCTATCGTCTCTGCCTCCCTCCCTCCTCTTATTCCTAATTATTGATAGGATTAATGATTAATCAAACCCTTGGAATGTGCAAAGGGCATAAGGGCATCTCAGTTCTTATCATGTTAAGAATCAGAGAGTAATAAGGAAGATGCACTCTCTCTCTCTCTCTCTCTCTCTCTCTTTTACCAGGCAAGACCTCTTTATGCCTTTAACATCTGCAGGCCACGTAGAGGCTCTTCCTCTCTTCTGTGGCCCCTACCCTGCCAGCCACCCAATGCAGAGAGATTTTATAGCTTTCCTTTTGAAGAAACATCCCACAAACCATTTTTATGTTTAGGTAAGGAAAAAGAGCAACAAAGTAACACAGAAACACACATAATAAAGGCAAATCTTCTAAACCAGTTCTTTCCTCCCCATTTGAAGCCACCCGAGATTAATGCACAAAATGCATATCTAAGCAACATGGGAAATGCATCATCTATGCAACAGTGGTCATAGCCAGTGAATAAACGTAAAGGGCTGTCAGGTGCAATTCCTTATTTATTGCATTTGTACTCCACACTTCCTTTGAGAATGGGATTCAGGGGGGCTCGTGGTGATATTGAACGAAATAACCATCATCGAACATCTGATGAAGCCACAGCTTCCTCAGGCCATGCCTGTGGCTGCTGTGGCCATGGTGTGGCATGGGTGGGGACTTTCCCCTCCCTCCCAGCCCAGGAGCCCAGTCGAGAAGGACAGCAGAGGACTGCCTGCCATATTGTCTTGTCCTGACCGTGGAGGTCTTTCATCAGATGAGGACGCACCCTCTGGGGGATCCTTCTCTCCTGCATGAGGTTGGAAGCAATCTTGTTTTTTCTTTGCTGACAGCCCAATTGACAAGAGCACCTCAGCCCGTGTCCTGTTGCAGCCACCAGGTGTGCAAGGACAACTGCACAAGAGAGGTGTGTGGGGTTTTTTGCAGACTACCTGTCATGCTCTTGGTTGTGCAATGGATTGCGCTGGAGGTCATGCAGAGGGAGCTCACAAAACATGCAGACTGCAGGCTTGGTTTCCCTTCTGAGTGTGACAAAACCCTCCAGGCCCTTGACCTTCCGGTTTGGCACACAATATAGGTCACTCCCACCCCCACCCCCACCCACCTCGCAAAATCTACTGCTTCTTTGTGTAAAAGATATTTCTGTGTGCTTTTCCCAAAAAAAGGGGGGGGCAGAACAAGATCAAGCCAGGACATTTGAAACTTTGCATTTTTGCTGGCCATTATCATAATAAGTGGATGCTCTGTCCTCCCCCCCCCCCCGCCCCGCTGTGCCCCTTTGACTGAGAGGCTTACTGGAGTGGGAAAGAAGTGGCGCCACCCAGTGGGAGAAATAGGGACAGGCACCCATGCATGGTTGATCCGAATGCAATTCAGTAATTTTTGGACGATTGCTAACTCAGCCCAATGCAACCAATCATCTTGAAACAATGTTAATTCCTGATCACCACCTCCCTGCGATTCTCTGCCAAGTCGCCAGTGGCTTCTGGGCTTCTGGCTCACAGACTGTGGTTGCCAATGGGGCAACTTCCAGCCCAGAAGCACCTCACAGCAGCAGGCGAGAATCTGTGGCCTGCCTGGAGGAAGGAGAGGGGGGTGGGATAGAGGGGAAGGTGGCAGGAGGGGAATGTTGCCTTTTCCACTCTGACATTCCCTGGTGGTTCCCATCACAGAAGGACCCCCACACACACACACAGAGAGAGAGAGCAACTGCTCCTCTCCTTGGACCCCCTCCCCCCCCCAATCCTGACACCTAAGAACCAGACGGCGGAGGAGGCCAAGGAGAGATTGGGAGCAGACAGGGAAGTGTCCTTGGCCTCATCCCCCGGGTGCAGGAAATGCAGCCATCAAGGCCTCGTTAATGATTCCTGGAAGCAGGGGAAGGGCCTGCCTTGTCCGTGGCTTCCCCAAAGGTGGCAGCTGCAGCAGTCTCTACTCAAAGCATGTTCTGAGTCCTTTCCCCCCCCCTCCCCGGGTCTTCTGGTTGGTTAATCATTGAAAAGGGCCCCCTTTGTTGAATTTGCCCCCGCCCCCCGCCCCCACAAGTTGGGCGGACATGAAGCCTGATGGATGGCCACCGGTTGCCCCCATCCGTCTCTGGTATGGGCCCAGTTTCCCCTTCTGACCGGCATCATTTAGTGGCGGTCACTACATCTTGTGGACTTCCATTGAGCACGGAGATAATTTTATGGCCACCGCTGCAGGGCAGCCACTGCCCCCTTCCCTACCCACCCACCCCCCACATCTGGGGCCTTTCATGCTTCAGCCTGCCTCCCCCTGAGATGGTTTGCCAGGGGGCAGGAGCATCTCTCGTGGGCCACGGCTGTGTGACTGCCCCTGGAGAGGCCTGCTCGTGACCACAGAGCCCAAGAGGCTGGCACCTGGAAGAGGTGGTGCCCCTGGCGGTGTCTGTCCTGAGCCTTCTCTGGAGAGAGGGGTGGCAGTTCTTTTTAAATGGAGGCCCTTCTTCAATTTGTCAACTTGAGCCAAAACCTCTGCCCGGACACCCCGGCAAGGCTGGAGTCCTGCTGGGCCTGCCTTCTCTCTTTCGAGAGGACAAGGTGTGACACCCCCCCCTCCCTCACCTTGGCTCTTGGGAGGCACTGGCAACCGAGTAACACCCTGCACCTCACCCAGGGGCAGCATTCGGTCCTTGGAAGGGGCTGGATGAGTGCCGGAGGAGGACAAGCTGGGGGTAGGGCTTTCCATCTTTTGAGGCCAACCTTGTGGGCTTCAAACAAGGTTTTTAAGGTTGACTGGTCCCGGTTATGCTCAAAGGGCTTGGCCCGCCTTAATCTGTCACCTGCTTGGAACCTTTGGGCTGCTTTGCAATGAATAACCCTGGTTGGGAGCCATTCGGTCTTCCATCCTTGCCATCTCACAGACCTTTGTCCTCCCCCACCCACCCCCTGCCTGATCACACCAACCACCCGCCTCCACCAGCAACCTGCCAGATGTGACAGCTGCTGATTTTGAGCAAGTCAACCTGTCTCAGTACAAATGGATCCACTGGGAGGTGAGTGAATGAGAGAGGGAACTCTGGCTGTGGGGAGGGAGGCTTCCTTTGATGGCATGGGGGAGGCAAATATGTCTAGGCCGGTGTATTACGTGAAATGGCAGCCAACAAATCAGCTACGCTTCAAAGGCCTAAATCAGTTGGTCTTGTTAATGTCCCTGTTAATGTCCCTGTCAGTTGCCCTCAACTTGTAGTGACCCCTATGACTGAGCAATCTCCCAACAGCCTCTTCAGCTCTGATAATCCCAAGCTCGTGGCTTCCTAGAGGGAGTTGGTCCATCTCGTATTTGGTCTGCCTCTTTTCCTGCTGCCTTCTGCCTTTCTCAGCACGAGGGCCTTTCCCAGAGACTCCTGCCTGTCTCATGAGGTCTCCAGAGTCGAACAGCTTCCATTTCTACACCTTTGCCTCCAGAGAGAGTTCAGGCTTGATGTCATCTAGGACCCACTTGTTGGTCTTTCTGGCCATCCTGGCCGTCCTAGAAGTCCTAAATTTTAAGAGGGGCAGCTATAACCTGCCCTCCTTGGGCCTTCTCTGAGTCTTTGGAGCTTCAGAGCTGCCAGGTGCTGCCTGTAAACCTCCTGGGGAGAGGGAGCCTAGGGTACCCTCTGGCAGTACCATGCCCATGCTTGTGTCTGCCCAGGGTGCCACGCAGGTGGCTAGGTCCCCATTGTACAGTCACTGGTGCTGCTGGCCTGGCAACTGTGGGCCACAGAGGCTCCTCAGCTGCAAGTCCTACCAACCTCAAAAGTGCCCTCATACAAACACACATACACCCAGCGAGAATATCCTCCCCTCCCCCCCACTTCTCTCCCAGGGCCGGAACGCCCCAGAGCAGGTGAAGATGTTGCAACGGGTGGAGGATCACAACCGCACCTGCCTGCCCTCGGAGCGAGTGGCCACCTCTGTGGAAGTGGAGAAGTCCCAGCCCGAGCTGTACCAGCTCTTTCCCTATGGAGACGTGGTAGGGGGCCCAGGAGGCGTGGCAGCCTGGGGTTTTGTGGCTGGCATTGGTGGCTGGGGTGGTCAGGGTCAGAAGAGGTGCCCCTCTCAAGCGATGCAAGCTGGCCTCGGTCTGGGCTGCTGCATGAGAGGGAAAGGACGTGCCTGCAGCGTTCCCAAGGCTCTGCTCGCTGGGGGCAAGGGCGCTGAGCATCCCTCCTCTGGGAGACTGGGCTCTTGCTCCTTCCAAGGGCAAACTGGGATGCTCGACCCTCGGCCTTGAACCCACGAGGACCTATTGCTTCCCCCCCTCTCCCCCCTCTTCCCTGCCCACTCCAGGTGTTTGTCAGCAAGGACGTGGCCAGGGCGCTGGGTTTCTCCTCAGCCCGTGAAGAAGCAGTGATGGGGCTTCGTGGCCGTGTGAAGCCAGGGTGAGTGGAGGCGGTTCCCCTCCAGCTACCTCCCCTGGGCCTCCCTTGAGGGAACGGAGTGGGGCCCTTCTGCAGCTCTTCCCCAGTCATGGCGCCTCCTCTGCTGTCCTCGGAGAGGCCACCGGAAGAGCGTCCCCACCCAGCCCACCTTCCTCTCCTGGCCAAGAGCCGGCTGGAAGGAATGGCTTATTATGAGGAATGGCTTTGGGAACTGGGAATGTTTAGCCTCTCGAAAAGAAGGCTGAGAGGGGATACGATAGCTATGTTTAAATCTTTGAAAGGATGTCATATTGAAGAGGGAACAGGTTTGTTTTCCATGGCTTCAGAGACTATGACTCGGGGCAATGGTTTCGAACTAGAGGAAAAGAGCTGTTCGGCAATGGAATCTGCTGCCCCAAAAGAGGGTGGTGGAGTCTCCTTCTTTGGAGGTTTTTAAGCAGAGGCTGGATGGCCATCTGTCAGAAATACTGAGATGGGGGTTCCTGCATGGCAGGGTTGTTGGACTGGATGGCCCTGGAGGTCTCTTCCAACTCTCTAGGATTTTATTATGACGGCAGCGAAGCACCTGCGTTTCCAGGGACTGGCCTGACTGCAGAGCCACTGGCCTTTGTGCTGCCCTCTGGAGGGCAGCCATCTGAATGGGTGGGGTGGGGGGCAGGGAGCAAGCTCCACAACCCCCAAAGCAAGGCTCTTGACTCTAGCCCCTCCCATTCTAGGGAGCACAGTGTTGCTATTGTGGTGTGTGTGTGTGTGTGTGTGTGTGTGCATTTTTTTAAAAAAATCAGCATTAGCACACACACACACACACACACACACACACACCGCCATGGCCCTCTTGTTCCTTCCCCAGAGCCACCGTGATCTGTGCTTGGGCTGAGGAGGGAGCAGATGCCATGGGGCCAGACGGGGTCCTGGTCCACTCAGATGCCTTCCCTCCAGAAAGGGTGGTGGACACCTTGGGGGCTGGAGACACATTCAATGCCGCCGTGATCCTCTCTCTGAGCCGGGGTGAGTCTGACGTATTCCCCTTGCCCTACCCTGAAAGCGGGGCAGGTGCCTCAGCATGGCAAAGGAAGCCCAGCCCTTGGCCCCACCTCTGCCTGCCTTGCAAGCTGAGCTGATGGGCTGCTCTCTCTCTCTCTCTCTCTCTCTCTCTGTGTGTGTGTGTGTGTGTGTGTGTGTGCCAGGGAACCCTCTCTCTGCAGCACTCACCTACGGGTGCCAGGTGGCCGGCCGGAAGTGTGGGGTGCACGGCTATGCTGGGATCGTGAGTCACATCTGCTGCGTCTCCTGGGCCTGGAACGCTCTGCTGAGCCACGGATTGCATCGCGCTCCCAAGGGCCCTTGCCGGGGATACCGGCACTGCCTCCACGGAGTACCTGTGTGTGTTGGGGGGGTCAGCTGAGCTGGGCTTAGCCTTGCCCAGCCCTGGCACCTGGGGGCTGTAACTCGGGGGGGGGGGTCTTATCCCTGCTCCAGAGGCAATAAAGCTATTGAACTGTCAAACTGAGGCTACGGACTGGCTGCCGGCCTGCGTCCCAAAGCCCCCCCCCAATGGTAAGGGAGGACCATCAAGCCAAGCGAGGAGGGGGTGGGCACCAGAGGGGGTTAGTAGCCCTGGGCCAGGGTGCATGTGTGGCAAAAATCAGGGCACGTCACCTGGGGCTTTTGTCACTGATGGCCACTCTGGGCCAATGGAAGCCCTGAGAAGAGGGAGGCACTGCCTGGCGGGGAATGCCTGGGGGCAGGGAGCCCACCTGGGAGGTGAGAGCTGTCCTGCCTTTCCTCCCACCCTGGGTGCTGGTGGGGGCTTCCTTGCAACCTTGTTACACACAGACACACACACACAGAGGTATGTTAAGCACACCTTGAGGTAGTGGTAGATGGCAAGAGGGAGGTGGGAGGGAGCGAGGGAGGGGCTGCCCTCCTGGCAGTGGGGGAATCACCCACCCACCCCATTTAGAGCAGAAGAAATTGAGGACCAGGAGCAGCTCAACGTGGAGTCAAAATGATCCAGGCATGCTGAGGCTGCAAGGAGGTAGCTTCACTCTCCCCCGCCCCCTTTGCTAACCCTTTCAGGAAACATCTCTCCCCCTCCCCACCACCACCATTGCTGTATCCTTAGAAGTGGGCGATGGGTGAGGGGCTCCCCCAAGGACCTTGCCAGAGGAAGCTCTCTCCCTGGGGCTGAGATGCCCTCCCCCCCCCAATCTCACACAACTGGTGGAAGGGCACCTAGCATGTCTGGGTTGGGCCACCCTCCGCTCTGCTGGGAGCCAGGTCACTCAGCAGCTGCAGCAGCTCCAGGCCGTCCACTCTTGTTTCCTTGACCGTGAAGAGCCAAGAGGAACAAGAGAGCTGCAAGTATCGGGTGGAGGACAAGGGTGTGGGCAGGAGCCCTCCCTCTCTCTGGGCCTCAAGGACCTCCTTCTGGTGGGAGGGGGTTGTGGTAGCCCCCCTTCCAACACAGGACTGAGCCCCTGCCTTGCCGCCATGTGCCAGCTGCACAGACAGGTACACACACACACCTCAGCCCCCCCCCAAGGGAAGTGAGGACAGTTTTAGCCACCGAGGTGGCTGGAGCAACACACACACCCGACCCTCCTCATCCAGGAAACAGGAGGTTGACGAGGGTGAGGCCAGTCCGGGCGGGGGGGGGGGAAAGGGTCCCCTCTGGATGGACCCCATCCACTCACCCACCCACTCGCTTGATGGCTCTGAGTCACACCCGCCCGCATCCCGCCACACAGGAACTGCACAGGGACGGCTGGCTTCCCTTGGGCGGCCATCACCCCTGTGGGCCAGACTCTCCCCCCACCCCCACCCCACCCCGTGCAACTGCGGGGGGGCTGAATCGGCCAAGGAGGGCTGCCCTCCACGCGGGGAGGTGGGGCGGGGGAGCGCCGGCGCCGTCCCCATCGGGGGCACTCTTTCGCGGCCCCAGCAAACGAGGGGAGAGGGCTGGCCTCGGCCTTCGCCGTTTGTCCCGGGATGAGCCCCTCCCAAGGTGGGCCCCTCCTCCTCCTCCTCCTCCTCCTCCGCCTGCCTGGCGCTCCGCAGGTACTCCGGGAGCAGCCGGGGCCGGACCTAGCCAGCACATGGCGCGGGCGAGCGGGCGTGGGCTGGGGCTGGGGGGGGGCGAACCAGGCGCGGGCACCGCACTCCGTCTGTGACCACCATCGCCAGGATGAAGCCGTCCTGACGGCGACTCTCCCTCCTCCTCTTCCTCCCCCACCAGCGGCTTCCGAGGGAGAACCGGGAACGGAGCACAGCCAGCTTCGCCACCGCCGGGGACTGGGAAGCCCGGCCCAAAGTTGGCCAAGGAGGGGCGGGCTGAGGCGCCTGCCCGTACCGGGGCGTGGTGGGGGCGGGGCGAGCGGGCGCCTCTTGAGCCTTCCCGGCTCCCGGGATCCGGAGGGCTCCGCGGGCTTCGCTACGCCTCGAGACGCCGACGGGGACGGGCCCGACGGACGCGATGCTGGGGCTCGGGCTGCTGCTGGGTTTCAGCGCCGGCTTCCTCGCCTACTACTGGGCGCGCGTCCCCAAGGTCAGCACCGGCTCCGGAGCCTCTCGGGCGCAAGGACGGGGCGAGGGGAATAGCCCGGGACCGATGGGCCGCCTTCGCCCGCCGGGACCCATCCTCTGAGCGCGTACAGAGTGCCCAGACGAAGCCGGGGCGCCACGCGGGGAGGGGCCCCTTGAGGACGGGGTGAGCTGGGCGGCGGCGCCCGTGCTTCCCTCCTAGCTCCGGACGCCGCTCGTGTCAGAGCAGGGCGCGTGGCGGGGGGGGGGGGGCTGTCGGTGGGCTCCCCGGGCGCTCCTGGGGGGGTGGGGGGTTGCTCGGCTGTCTTTGGCCCACCACGTGCGACCCCATCGAAGTAGCCCCTTCCACCGGTCAAAATTAGTCGGTGGTGTGTCTGAACCGGATCTTTTGTACGCCTTCATACTTGTATTTGTGCCACCCCCTGAGGCGAAAAAAGGAAGGGAAGGGTAGCGGGGAGGGGAAAGAGAATGTGCCGGCGAGGCAGGAAGCGGAGCCCTGACCCTTAAGGCCCGCGGCCGCCGCCGTCCCCAGAGACCTCGCTGCCCGGTGCCCGACTCGCCGGCTGCTCCAGCAAACAGGTTCGGCCGCTTGCCTGGAATTTGCGCCCGAGTTGCAACCAAGGAGCGCCTACGTCCGTCCTCCCAGCCGTCCCTGCCGCCGGGGCCCAGGGCTGGCGCTCTCCCTTGCGCGTCCGCGCTTCTGCCCTCCCCCTCTTGGCCCCGGGGACGTTCCTGGCCCGACTGCCAGCCCCTTCTCCGGGGCTCCTGGGCCCTTTGTAGTGGAGCGAGGGTGGCCCGGCAGGAGGCCAACTCGGACCTAGGTCGGGCGACACCCGGGCCTGCCGGCCGGCGCTCTCAGAGGCCCCGGGAGGGTTGGGCGCGCGGAGGAGGGTGACTCCCGGTTGCGTTTCCGTCCGTCGGTTTCTGTTGTGCTTCTAAACACACGCTCCGCCTGCGCCATTCCTGACAGGTGCTACGGCAAACGCCTCCCTGGCAGGGCAGGTCCAGGCTGAGGCGACTAAAGAGGGAGAGCGACTAAAATGATTCCTGGGCTGGGGCACCTCCCTTATGAAGGAAAGCTAAAACATTCGGGGCTTTTTAGTCTGGAAAAAAGACGCCTAAGGGGGGATATGATTGAGACAAGCAGGGCATGAGTAAAGTGGATAGAGGGATGCTCTTCTCCCTCTCACAAAATACCAGAACTAGGGGACATACACTCAAACTGAGGGCTGGGAAAGTGAGACCAGAACGCCCTGGCACAGGATGTGTTGATGGCATCTGGCCTGGATGCCTTCAAAAGGGGATTGGACAGATTCCTGGAGGAAAAGTCCATCCCAGGTTACAAACCATGATGGAGATGTGTAATCTCCAGGCTTAAAACCGGGGTACTTCAAGGACCAGATGCAAGGAAGTGGTATCAGGAGACAGAGATCTAGTCTCCTGTGCTCCTGGATGCATTTAATGGGGCCACTGTGAGATACAGGAAGCTGGACTAGATGAGCCTTTGGCCTGATCCAGCATGGCTCTTATGTTCTTATGACTTCCAAGGAGAGTTGTCCCATTCTGGGCCATGGCCTGGGGTGACCCCTATCCCGGGTAGCCATCTCTGGTTGAGGCCCAGCTCCCTCTCCACCCAGCAAGGGCTGGCTGCTTCAGAAGTCCTCTGCAAAGGAATGAGCAGGACCCCTTCCTCCACCCCCCCACACGGGGGTGGCGCCTCCCGCCTCAGGCCCGTTGGACCCTAGAGGGCAAGAGGCCTCTGATCCGGATTGGGATGTCCTCTCTGTGGCATTGTGGGGGTTCAAAACATCTCTGGACACCATTAGGAAACGTGAATGGATGCAGACCAGGTGCTTCTGGAGAAATGGGTCTGGGTATAACCTCCCTGCTGTCCGAGGAGGCCACCCAGGTGAGGAACCCTATGGGTACTGAACTGGGGACCCAACTCTGGTGCGCAGCAGCTGCTGGCCGTGGCAAGAGGTCAGGAGCCTTCCAAAGGAGCCCCCAAGCAACAGGGCCACTGGCATCATCTCTTGGCGGCCCATCCAACCAGAGCTTCAAGGGCTTCCTTCTCCCAGTTGCAGACCTCTTCCTGGCTGGTTGCCTTTGGACAATTTCTCCTCGCCATAGGTGACCCAGTGGGTGGCCGGTTGCACGCCTTCCTTCCCAGGCTGTCTTTTCCGGGGGTCCCTCCTGGGGGCCAAGCCCTCCTGGAGAAGCCCTGAGGCCCCTTTCTTGCCCCTTTGTAGCGCCCTCTGCTGGTGGCCTGCCCGCCTTTCCGCTCCTTCCTGGAGAAGCACTGCCCGGTGGTGGGCGAGACCTTCTACCCGACCCCTTGGTGCTTTGAGGGCCACCTCCAGACCATCGTCCAGGCCCTTCTGAAGTCCTGCCCCCCTGTTTCCTACCGCAGGTGAGTCCAGGGCAGGGCAGAGGTCGCACACACAGACCTCCCGAGGCTGGGGTCAAGTCCTTTCCCTTTGGTGAGGGGGCCTCCTGATCTCGCTGCTTCCTCACCCCACGGCCCTGCCCCTCTCCCCCCTCTCCCCTCTCTATTTCCTCTCTAGTGAGGTGCTCCGGACCCCTGATGGGGGGCAGCTATTGCTGGACTGGGCTGAGGGGGAGGGTGGCGGCCACCACCGCCCTCACACAGAAATCTGCCCCATCGTCCTCTTCCTGCCAGGCCTGACTGGGAACAGCCAGCAGGCCTACATCCTGCACATGGTACAGAGCACCCAGTGCCTGGGCTACAGGTGAGAGGATGCAGGTGTGGGGGGGCAGGGGGGGGGACAATACTTTGGCCAGGGCCCAGGACTTTGCACCCTCTGCCGCCTGGATCCCAGGCCCTGGCAGAATTGCGCTCCATGTGAGGGCCCTGGGCGGCCGTCTTGGCTTGCTTTCCCATGGAGCCCCTCCCTCACAGGCACAGGGAGGGGGCACAGCTGGTGCAGGGCATGTATGCTGCCGAAGCGAGGAAAGAAGAAAACTGGAGGGGAACGGGTCCTCGTGCAATCTGACCCTCTGGTCTCCCTTGCAGGGCCGTTGTGTTCAACAACCGAGGGTGCAAAGGGGAGGAGCTGCTGGTAAGGAGGAGGGAGGCGGGGGCTGGATGATCATTGAGGTTCCTGGCTTCTTCTTTCTGCCTGGGGTTGGCAGCCTTGCAAGGGGCGGCACCTGCCTTGGGGAGTGGGGGTGTGCATGTTGGGAGGGGTGTTCAAGTAGAGGCAGTCCTTGCCTGCTATGAGCAACCCCCGCCCCCACCCTGCCAAAGGCCGACTTCTCTTACAGCTTCTCCCACCATGGCTTCTTTCCCCCTCCCCTCCCCCCTTTCGCTGCAGACCCCACGGGCCTTCTGCGCAGACAACACCGAAGACCTGGAGTTGGTGGTGGGCCACATCCAGAAGGCTTTCCCAGGAGCGCCCCTGATGGCCGTGGGCGTTTCCTTGGGCGGGTGAGGCCGTGGCTGGGCCCGGAAGGGCGAGGAAAGAGCAGTTTTGGGAGGGGGCAGTGGGACTTGAGGTTGCTAGAGGTGTGTGGGGGGAGGGGGGTCCTCAGTCCCCCTTGTGTGCACATGGCCTGCCTGCCTGCTCTCCTAAAGGAGCACCTTCCATGGAAGGAGGGGTCTGCTCCTGGCCAGCGTGGGTCTCCTCAGCCCTATGGAAGGGGTGCATGTGCGTGGTTTGGTCCCTCGGGGCTGCAGGTGTGTGTGGGGGGGGGGAGACTGGGAGCCCCGCCACCT
Organism: Phrynocephalus guinanensis; assembly: GCA_037367245.1. NCBI lineage: Eukaryota > Metazoa > Chordata > Lepidosauria > Squamata > Agamidae > Phrynocephalus > Phrynocephalus guinanensis. The sequence continues at coordinate 23,040,729 of CM074733.1, forward strand.
GCTCAAGCTATTTATGCCAGTGAGGAAGGAAGCCATGCCCTCTCCCTGCCTGGCTCGTCCCGGGCACTTAGCCTAATTGAGCGAGAGACGGAAACCCGCTCCTAGCAATGTGATCCTCCTTAGAGGCTTGCTTTTTATTGTTTTTTTATTGGGGGGGGAGGGAGGGCAAACCCCTCTTGCTGTTGTGAGGACCACCCTGTTCAACCTGTTGGCTGGCATTTCCTCCAGGAGGCACTTGATTAGAGGGAAGCGACCAGGGCAGGTGCCACAAAGGATGGCTGTCATGCCCCACTGCCACCCCCCGCTTGCCAGTCACAAAGCAATAGCCCCACAGCCGCCAAGTGGGACCCTGTGGCAGTCGCCAAGTGGTCGTCTCTGCCCTCTCAGGGCTGTCTGTTGGGAGCCACCTGGGTGGCCCTCCTTGCCACCACAAAGGGGCCAGGCTGCCTTTCTGGAAGGCTGGTCTGGCTTTGTGCCTGCCAGACCCCTCAAAGGCAGCTTCCTCCATCCCTCTGCCTTTGCAAGCCCCCCCCCCGGCTTTTATCTTTGGTCTATTGCGAGGCGTGCTCCATTTGGGGTCTGTAGCTGCTGTTTGCAGGCTCAGGTAAGAACAATTTTAAGGACTGGGCAATGGTCTCAATCTACAGGGAAAGAGATTCCATTGGAACATTAGGAAGAGCTTCCCGACAGAGGAGTCTCCTTCCTTGGAGGTTTTTAAGCAGAAGCTGGGTGGCCACATGTCGGGAGTCCTGTGATGGGGGGTTCCTGCATGGCAGGGGGTTGGACGGGATGGCCCTCGAGGTCCCTTCCAACTCTACGATTCCACCTGGACTTCTCAGGATGGAGGGATGACCAGCTCACGGGGATGCTGGTGCTGGCCGGGGGAGGTAGGGGGGCCATCTTGCCTGTCCTGGCCCACCAAGGAAGGAGTCCTGCTTCTTTCCTCCGGGCAGGATCCTGGTGCTGAACTACTTGGGCCAGAAGGGGACAGAGGCTGGCCTGGTGGCAGCCATGACCTGCTCCGTCACCTGGGACTCCTTTGAGACCACCTCCTCCCTGGAGCGGCCGCTCAACCGGGTCCTCTTCAACCAGCGCCTCACTGCCAACCTGCGGCAGCTGATCCAGAGGTGGGTGTCTGGAGGGGGCGCACACTAGGCATTGCAGAGGTTATGGACCACCAAACCTGTGCTCTTTGGCTCTTGGGGAGGGGGGGAAGGGACACCCCCCTGGCTGGCCACCTCTTTCTCCTCCTTTGGCCCTCTGCTTGCTGATGCGGTTTCCCATTTTTCCAGGCACAAGGCAGTCATTGCTGAAAAGCTGGACGTGGAGCATGTGCTGAAGGTACCACCTCAACTTTGGAGGTCTCCCCCCCCCATTTGCTGTAGTGTGAGCTCTCTCCTGCACTTGGGGGGGGAAGGCTGGCAGGGATAACCCTTACTTGGGGCTCCTTCCACCTCTGTGGATTTCTGACACCCCTGCCTGTCCCGCACCCACCCCCACCCCCCTGGCCAGGCCCGCAGCATCCGGGAGTTTGACGAGCGCTACACTGCCGTGGCCTTCGGCTATGCCTCGTGTGAGGAGTATTACCAGGCAGCCAGCCCCTGCCGGAAGGTGGACCGGATCCATGTGCCAGTGCTGTGCCTCAATGCCTCAGACGACCCCTTCTCCCCCTCAACACGGTGAGCTCAGGACCCCCTTCTCTACCCCACCCCACCCCCCACCCCCATGCTAGGAGGGCTCTCTGAGGAGCCCGTGCTGATGTGCCCCTGTCTGTCCCTTCTTCCAGCCATCCCCCTGGAGGCAGCTGAGCGGGTGCCCAGCCTGGCACTCCTGGTGACAGCACGGGGCGGCCACATTGGCTTCCTGGAGGGCCTCCTCCCCCGCCACCAGAGCTACATGGACCGCGTCTTCGCTGAGTTTGCAGCCGCTGCCTTCGAGCACCGGAGGAACTGGCCACTGCAGTGGTGGCAGGAGGGGCCCCGTGGGACTCTGAGCAGGACGCAGGTGGCCCGAATCTGAGCGGCTGAGCACAGCCCTGCAAGGAGCTGACCTACAACCACACAGAGACGCCAGCTGCAAGCCCGGCCCTGTGAAAACCCTTGCAGGTGGAGGGACCAGGTGCTGGTGCTGGTGGTGGGACTCGTGACCTTGGCAACAGGCTCAGTGGCTGTGGGTGGACAGCCGAGAGGGGAGAGGGAAGGAGCCCACTCTGGTGACCCCTGGAATAGAGGACTGTGCAAAAGAGAGGTCTCTCTGGGCCATTCTTGGGTGGGGAGGGGGGCATAGGCCTCCCCCTGTCTCTCTAGACATGCCAAGGACTGGGGTGGGGGCATTCCCCCAAGAGAAGGCATGACCAGCCTTCCTGGGGAGAGGACACTCCACCACACAAGGCTCTCTTGGAGGGAAACCTTGCCACTGATTGAGCTTGAACTGATGACATGTTGAGATCACGTTCTGGGAAGGAAGTAGCAGAGCTGTACCAGGTGGAGAAACTCTGCTGCTATAAGCTTTCAGCAGTCTTTGCTTTTTAGGATGCAAGTACAGTGGGGAGGGGCGCATCTGAGCATCAGGAGCCCAATTTCAGCTGTAGAATTCAAGTCCCCCCAAGAGTCTGGAGAAACACCCCAGCCCCACACCCTAGCCATCTGAGTTTCCTATCAGTGCTGGCCACATAGAGACCAGGTGGCCTGCCTCAGCAAGGGGAGGGAGGCAGTGGGAAGGACATCCTTGCAAAGTGCCAGGTCTTTGTGGGGCTCTTCAGTCTTCACAGCCTCCTTCTGCCGCCCCCCGTGAGTAGAGCAGGTGGTGGTGGTGGGTCACTGTGGGCCTTTCTGTGGTCTCACTTCTTGCTGTCTCCACCTTCACCACCAATGACCCTGTCTGAGGCTGAGGGGGAACTGTAGGAGGAAAAGATTGCAGGTGTGTGTGTGGGGGGGGGAGACCCCCAACCTGTGGGGGTAGATGAAGATGCATCCTTACAGTCTTGGCTTACTGGGCGCCTGCCTTGTCCCTTCTTCCTGAGCCGGAACACCCAAGTCAGGAAGGGTAGAGAGAGACCCCACTGGAGGTAGCGCAGCAGTATGTGCAATCCACCCACCCAGAGCAAATGGCCCCAGCTGGTTCAGCTGAGCTCTTACAGCAGGCATCAAGCACCACGGCTCGTGGCTTGGTGCACCTCGGTGGCCCTCTTGCCCTGAGCTTGGCTAAGCCCTGCTACCCACAGCCCAGCCTCAGTTGAGAAGGTCCCCCAAGCCCCCCAGGACCAGCAGCACTGGGCCTCCAGTTCCCTCCAGTCCCTGGCAGGGTCAAGGGGCAACAGCTCCAGGAATGCAGCGCCCACTTCCAGTCCCACCCCATGGACAGGCGCCACACTGGCCCTCTCTGACAGTCCAAGTAAGCAGGGCCCCCCAGCTCCCGGGGTCTTCATGGCCACGCACAGACTCTCCCTCCGGACCCTTCTAAGGGAGCAAGACAAGAGGCCCTAGCAATGGGAGGAGGGGCTCAGGGGCCTTCTGGACTTGCCCTGCCCCAAGTCATCCACAGGTCATGCTCAATGGGAAACAGGCAAGGGATGCGGGAGACCTCTCCCCACTGACCAATGGGCGTGGGGTTAGGGTTAGGGCCAATGGGGTGGGGTCAGGCGGGGCAGGTAAGCCCTCACCCCCACCCCGATGCCTCTTCCACCCTGCTAGGTCAGGCGTGGCCCCCACTTCTTGCCTTTTGTTCACCCAATAGCCCCTGCGCCTCCAGCTGTCTGTGGAATTGGTGCCAGGGAACCGGTGCCTGTTGCGGGATGACAGGCCCCCTCAGGCCCAGGTCAAGGACAATGGGAGGTGTTGTCCAAAACGCCCAGGAAGGGATTAGAACTCAGAACAGACATCCACGGGGCCGAAGCCTCCCTCCCATGGTAGAGCCCTGGATCCAACTCAAACTGGGATGAGGAAACAGGGTTGGCAGCTCAGTGCTTCCCAAGGACAACACCAAGGGGGCCAGCCCCCCCACACACACACACCCACACCCACGGCAGCCCTTCTGAGCTCCCTAAAGCCAGGACGAAGCCACTAGGGCAGGGAAGGGGCCAAGAACAGCATTGCTCCCATCCTCCAGCTTTAATCCCGGCTGCAAGTCTCTCGCTGGGCCAGGAGAGTGCCTGCCTAACTCCAAGCGCCCGAGGCTGGAATGTCCCTCCCAGGAGAGTCACAAAAACAGGCCCACGTGGACCCAGCACCAGGGACTCTGCCACGTCCACAGTCAAAGGGACTGGTGCAGGAGGGGCCCCATGCCCGTGTCAAGGTCCCTCGGCAGGCATCCTTCCTTCTGCCCTCCTCAGCCTGTGTGGGCCCCGGGGGAAGGGCCAAGGAAAGGCCTGATCCTCGCCAGCATCCCGATTGGGAGGAAGGGCCTCACAGGAAGCCAGGGAAGGCCAGCTGCAGCAGCAGCACAGTGGCCACAATCAGCCCAGCGCACAGGAAGCAGCAGCAGCCACACGGGAACGCTCCCTGGAGGAAAGGGGGGGAGAAAAAGGGTCCAAGTCAGGGGAGGGGGGGGCGGCCTTGCGCCAACACGGAGGTGCCCCAGCGACACCTCCCAGTGGGCAGGGCAGCCACCACCGCCGCCACCCTCCCTCCCTGGACGTACGGCGGCAGGGGATGCAGTGCAGGCGGCACCGGCTGTCTACAGCCACGCTCAACAGGGCAGCTTCGTTGTCCCTGAGCAGCTCTGGAGTTTCCGGCAGGAAGGCCACGGCTGTGACCACGATCCCGTGGGCCTCCCGGATGTAGTACAGCCTCTGCAGCAGGAGGTGAGAAAAACAGGGGCTGCTGGATCCAGAGTGGCAGAGGCAGTCAAGCAGAGGCTTGTATGACCTCCCCCCTTGCTCTCCTATTGCCCCCCCAGAGGGAAGATGGTGGGTATGGCCCCCAACCCCCTCTGCCGTTTCACTGAGCACCCCCCCAGGGGTCCAGCCAGAACTCTCCCTGCTGCGTGGGCCACGTTTTGCCCGCTGCAAAGGCCCTCGGCCCTGCTTCCTCCCAGCTCCATTCCAATGCCAGGGCATCCCACGCCTTCCCCCACGCGCCATCCCGAGCCTACGTCTTGGGGGCTTGACCCCTATCCAGGTGCGGAGGAACTTGGGAGCAGAAGGAGGGACAACCCGGCGGCATCCAACTGGGCTGCGGTTTGTGTGCTGACCATGTGCTATGCGCGGAACGATTAGGGAGGCTAAAAGATCTTATGCCTCCCATCGCATTGGTGGGGCCTCGAACCACCAGGCCTGAATTGTTCCGGGTGGTTCAGGAATCCTCACCAACCCCTGGTCTGGACTGGGGCCTCTTCCTATTGATTTCACTAGCTAGTGGTTTGCAACTCACTTTAAATCCAAACTATAGGCCATCTGTGCTGGTTCTAGACCCCGGTTCCACTAGTCCGCCTCCAAGTGCCGCTAGTGCCACACCCCCTCGGTTTCCTTCGCCTCATTGAGTTTGGGCCTGTGGCTCCTGCTGAGGCCTCCAGGCACTGGCACATTGCCGGCTGGCAGCTCTTCCACTTGACCCTTGCCCATCCTGGCTGATTAAGATCGCTGGGGGGTGGGGAGCCATGCCTAAACAGGCTTCATTAACTGCTGCCTCCTTCAGGGACAGGGTCTTTCCCGATCACCTGAAGTAGATGATGATTAAGCCTGTTCTAAAAAGACCTGGCCTGGCTACAGATGATATGCCCAAATCTTAAAACCTGGCTGTTCAAAGCCATCTTTGGCGACTGCTGAGGTTATTGTCTTGTTTATTTGTTAGTCTGTTGTTTGCCGCTGCCATCCTGCTTTTGCCGGTCTTATCTTTATTATTGGTTCTTGTTCCATTTCTTGTATTATTGGCTGGTCGTTCACTGCCCAGAGTTCCCCTTGGGAAAGTCGGGTGGTATATAAATGAAAATAATAAACAAACAAGCAAATAAATACCTGCAAGGAGAAGGCGATAAAGATGGCCACGGACCCCTGTCACGGTGCCCAGCCCCAGGAATGTGCCTGTGTCCACTGCCAAGACAAATGGAGTCATTGGGGGGGGGGGGGTTTGCGTGTATTTTAGTGGGGGGGGTTGCCGGTTAGTGAATGTTTTTTTTTTTTTTTATCGAACCTCCTTGACTGTGAGCCACTCCCCCCCACCCCCGCCCCCACAGACAGACATTTCTCAGAAAGCAGCACCCCCCTCAGGGACAGGTGGCTGGCTCCTAAGCCTCCTTCTCTCCACCTGTGCTTTCCCAGTGCCGGGGTGAGTGACGAGGGAAGAGGCCTGGCCAGAGAAGGCGGTGGCTGGGGTCTTCTCCCTCCCCCGGCCCGCTTATCCCTGTGTCTCCACGGAGCAAGGGGGAAGCCCAGCACCCCAAAGCCAGGGGCCGGGCCTTACCTGACGGAGAGGCAGGAGACGAACCTCATAGCCACAGAGGCCGGGGTGAGCAGCGGGAGGAAGCTCTGCCCATCCCACTTTGGTGATGTAGCAGGGAGGGGGCCGCCGCTCCCGCTTGTAAGGGATCTGGATGGTGTAGAGCCGCAGCGCCCTTGCCTTGGTAGCCTCCACCGTCCCCAAACCTGGGGCCGCAAAGCGAAGCATCGGAGGTCAGGACTGGTCCAGCAGAGCCAGCTGGTGCCCCACCACCACCACCGCTGCCGTACAATTCCTGACCTGCAAGCCTGAGGTAGCGGTAAAGCCTTCTCCGGGCATGCCCGTAAGGTTTCTCGTTTCCAGTGCAGCGCCGTCACCATCTGAGTCCCCGCTGCCCACACGCAGCACTGGAAGTCGCGTCCTACCGTCACAACCTGCAAGCCAAGCCCAGAGGGGTGAGCCGAAGAGAAGCTGCATGTGTGTGTGTTGTGTGTGTGCGCGGCCAGCCGATATCCCAACCCCAACCCAGCCCACCTTGCCCCAGCAGCCGCCAGCTTCCTTGAGCCCCACCAGCCAGCTCCCTTCCTTAATGGGAAAATGCTCACTCGGCCACAGCCTTACAGTTCTGGGCCAGCCCTGTAACTTGGCAACAGCTGGAGAGGCTCAGGAACTCTGCGCGCTCTTCTGCTGCCGCACCTCCCCCCTTCCTCCTCCTCCTCCTCCTCCGTCAGTGGGTGGCCTCCCCTGCCTGGCTGAGTGTAGCAGCAATAACCCGCTACGCACACTTCACCCATCCCAATCCATGGAATCCCTTGGCCCTTGCCAGCACAATTTGTCCTAGCATCTAAACAAAAAATCCACACCCCTCCACCCAAGACTTTTAAACGCATCTCAGGCCCAGACAAACCTTGCGCATGCCTTATTGTCCATTGCTTCCAACTCTCAGTGAGATTGCTTTGATTCAGGTGTCTGCACCGAAGGTGGGGTGGGGAGGGGGGGGGCCCCCCCGCAAAGACAAAACCCAACACCCTTCTTCTTAAGCCCCCACCAGCCTACTTGACTCAATGCACCTATAATAATGGGGTGGGGTGGTAGGGGTTCCTCTCACAGCTACGACCATCCCCCCTCAAGCTCAGATCCCAACTGCCAAAGGCAGTGCATGAGAACAGGCTAAAGCAGTGAACGCCCCAGTACCACACCAGGAAAGGCTTCAGGCACCCAGCAGGTCCCTCCCCTCTTTCCCAAACCAAACCAACATGACACCATGGTCCGGCTGCTGCTTCGTGCGACCTGACAGCCAACCCTAACATGGTGAACTGGCAATCAGAAGACAAGGGTCCTGCGCTCAGGCCCAGGGAACTGCCCGGAACAGTCCCCTCACGCGTTATTATCAGGGCTGAGGGCGCATATCTTCAGATCTCTCCCATGGTGAAGCTATTTGGACCTCCAAAAGGCTTTCTTCTATATCATGGAAACTGAGCTAGATGGAGAATGGTGCGTAGTTAGATGGCGTTATGAGCGCAGGGAAGAGATGCTGAGCCCCCACCTCGCGCTACTGCCCCGCTTAGCCCCAAAAACGCGAGGAGTGAGGTCTGCCAAGCAGAGAAACAGAGGCTCCTCAGCCCCTGTTTGCCCTCTGTTCTCCCCCCACCCTAGCCCCCTAGCCCTTCATACTTCCCAAGACAGTTTATCCCCCTCAGAACATCGTAAGAACCAATCCACGAGCACCGCGTGTGCCAGGGAGGGTGTGGTGTACATACGCTGAAGCAGACGGCCTTCTGCTTCTGCAGGGCTCCAAAAAAAAAAAAAAAAAAAAAAGATCGGGCTCGTGTCTGTTTTTGAGGCGTGCGGTGGCAGAAGGCTCTCCACCACCCACCTCGGGTGGGCTTCGTTGTGGGTGCTGTCCGGCGTCCACTGCGGAGCCAGGCCACCCTATCACGCATTTCTTGTAGGACCACTTCTCACCCCCATCAATCACCCTCCTTCCGACCTGGGGGCACATGGGCGAGCCACAAGAGTCAGCCCTGGTGTCGCGCCGCGTGCATAACCGAGATTGGAGTAGGTGGTACCCAATAGCGCTACGTCGAAGGGGCCTGGGTCCACAACGTGTTGCCCTCCCCCCACCCCCCGCACCACTGGCTATTGGGAAATCAGATGGGAAAGGCAAGTGTGCTGGGCGGTGAAGGTGGGGAACCGCTGGGCTGCGTCATTTGCCTACACCCCCTCCCCCATAACCACTCGCCCACCCCGTTCCCCATGCCCTTCTGCTCTAGGATGCACTCTGCTCTGCATGCCTACTTGCAGGCCTCTCGTCAATTACCCCTCCGTTCCTTCCATCTCCCTGGCTGGCCAGCGACACAGAGTGGGGGTGTCTGGAAGCGGGGGTGGTGGGACTCGCCGCGGCGGCGGCTCGGGAGAGATCCGGCCCCTCAGCAGGGGTCTCACCTCTCCCTCAGTACGGCCTTTTTTTTGCTGGAAGGCTGCTCCGTCACGTCAGGCGGCGGCAGGCGGCGGCGTATCCGGCCCATCTCACGTCTCGGCGCGGAAGCGCGGAGGATGTGGAGCCGGCGGCGTGTTCTCTGCCCGGCGGCCGATCGTCCTCCCCGAGGCCACCCAGGCAGCAGTCCTTGGTGGCGGCGCGTTCTCCGGTGACGTGACAGCACGTGCAACCACGAGCAGGCCGACAAGCCCCCCGCCGCGCCAGCCCAGCTGCAGGAAGTGCCTGCGGAGTACCGGGGGAGCCACTCGAGGGGAGGATTGTGATGGCAACGGTACCTACTCGCGGGATGGGGGGAAAGCGGGAGGCGCTGGGGGTCTAGTCAGCTTAGGCACCGTGGATGGGTAGAGTAGGTGGGGAATCCCCCATTCTCCCTCTCCCCACCACCAATCACGGTCACACCTGGCCAGGAAGCGCCCCGGCGGCGGGGTGGGGTTGAGCCGCCGCGCGCGTGATGTGCGCTTGGAGGCGCGATCTAACTCCTCCCCCCGACCCCCGCCTCCTTCCTCCCGCCGGCAGGACACCGCCGGTGGTCCCCCCCCCTCCTCCTCCTCCACTCCAACTGCTGCACCAGTCTCCATTCGCAGATGCCCGTCTTGGCCAGCCGCCCGCTTTGCCCCGGCCATCAGGGCCACACCTGTCGGGCGGGTGCCCCGCGAGGGCGTAAGCCGCGGGAAAGAGCGCACACTTCTCCGTTTAACATCTCCGGGGGCCGCCTGGGGGGCCATGGCGGGGACGACGACCGGCGCGTATGCTAGCAGCTGCCCCCTCCTCTATTCACGTCATCCATCCTCCCTCACAAACAGCCAACCCAGCCGGGGCCGGACCGGCGGCGGAATACAGCAGCAAACGAGCGTCGGCAGGCGAGGCGGGCGTGAGGGCGACCGAAACCGCGAGAGAATGCGAAAGCCCGGAGAGGAGTGGAGGAGGGAGGTAGGGAAAGCTCCTCTCCTCCTCCTCCATCCTGACCGGAGAGGGCGCTCCGACTAGCGCCCACTGGGCATGCGCCGACGGCTCCTCGGCCGCCAGTGCGCAGGCGCGCGGTTCTCGGCACACGTCAGCAGCACAGGGCTCGCGGGGCCCCGCCTCCCCGCACGCGAGCTTCCCGGGCGCTCGTGTGGTCGCTGTTCCGCCATTTTTGAAAAGGGCAGGTCGGCGCGCTCTTAAAGGCGCCGCGCGGAGGTTGACCTCCCTCCCCCCCGCCCCCCGCCCCCCGCGACCACCGGGAACGGAGGGGATTGTAGGAAGCCACTTTCCGTGATTGGAGCCCACCCCCACCCCGAAGAGGAGCCCGAGGGGGAAGCAGTGCCGGCCGGGTCGTGGGATTAGCGGAGCGGGGCTTTTGCAGGGTTAATGGCTCTCCATGGCTCTTTGGAGGCCAAGGCGCCCGGAGGCCCTTTCCGCCGCCGACGTGGCGGGGGTGGCCGAGCGTCCTCGCTGGAGTGGAGAGCTCTCCGGGGTGAGACGGGATCAGCCCCTCTTGCACCTGAGCGCCAGGGCCACAGCCTGAGTCAGGGAGTCACGGCCACGGCATGACCTCGGACGTCTTGCAGAC